>JAHPZR010007341.1:47500-62500 GCA_019787425.1 Platygyra sinensis | reverse complement strand
TTGTTGACTTCCATTAAAAAAAGACATGGTACCGAGATTTGGAACTTTACTGTCGCATGTTGCAAGCCCACAATTGGAGAAACAAATAAAGTTAACCGGCAGATAATGCCCTCCAAACAAAAGGCTAATTCCGTGGCTATTTCCCAAGTAAAATACCGTAAGGTTTGTATTTAGGTCCAAAACCTTCCCCATCAATGACTCACTGATGCAGAAATCCAGGAATGTTCAAGACATCAATGACATCGCAAAGCAGAGTTTTAGTTCCATTCCTTCCATTAAACTGTGTGGCCATTTTGGAAACATTTTTGTGAAGCCATTGGCTGTCTTTGTACTTTTAACTTTTTTACTCTTTTCTCAGCTCAGGAAAAAAAATCGCATAAGATACCTTTTAAATGTTTTGTTTAACATTTCCTGGCTTTAAAATGTCTGTGAAAAGGGGTCTAAATTCTGGTTCATTTGACCTTTAACTCTTCAACACTTAACAAAGTTAGAACAGATTTCCAAAAAATAAACAAATCCCAGGGTATCCAATCGATGGAATCGATAATCCATGACAATCAATATCAATTAATCGATTGATATTGATAATCGACCAATCGATAGCGAAGATTTTTATGGGAAAGCTACATCCTTCAAACTTGGTGAATACAATCTTCAACCTAGTACTTTAAAGTTTTGATTCACAAATTGTGAAAAATTCAATTTTGGAAGAAGTTATGGTCACCAACCAGTTTACTATTTTTTACTTTTCTTTCTCTACTTTCTCATGGAATGCATGTTGAATACCACAACAGAATACCTGTTCATACTTGCTGTTTTTCAGAACCATGTTCTTCTTTGTGTTACATACATGCAACTGATCACTTAAACCTAACTGAAAGTAAATGGATATACAGTGGAACCCCGCCTTACGTCCACCCTGTTAATACAACCATCTTGTTATTATGGCCACTTTATTCTGGCCTAAAAAAAAAGCCCAGTCAGTCATTTTTGTATTTAAAGAACCCCTTTATTACGACCATCCCATTAATACAACCAGTTTTCCATGGCCCAAAGGTGGTCGTATTAACAGGGTTCCACTTTAGTTGATGTATCCCCCTTAAAGTGCTGTTAATGGACCTTTTTGGCGATATGCTGGCATTGGCAAATGCATACCTTCCCCCCCTCCCCCCCCCCGAGCATCATGTAATGGCCAATTTAAAATAGCCACTCCTACTTTCAATAATGGAATTGGCATCCTTCTAATTAAAACATCAACTAGCAATAATCAAAGATTAGGAGTGCGTTCTGCTGCGCCTGATAATAGTTGTCTGTTGTTGAAATCATTATCTTTATGTGAATAGCTGAAGTTTTGTGAAAATATATGACATACTGGCAATGTCCACTAGTGTTCTCAGGATTATTTGATTTCTTTGCTTTATGGTTAGCAAGTCCCATCATACTTAGTCTCCTCCACAGCCGTTTTTGGGATGTCACGCAATGCTCTCCCCAAAGAAACAGCTGGTCACAACCGAACAATGTTCCTTTCCAGACCAATCACATAACAGCAAAGTGCGAATGGCGTAGGCTTTCGCCTGAAGGGCTTGCGGTGTAGCCTCCCATGCAAACGTTCTTAGGCTTGTCACGCCTTAAACGGCTGGTGGGAGGCTACCTGCGGTGCAAACAATGAGGAATTTCGCTATCAGCAAATCCAGCAAAGCTACTTGATTTCTTAGTCCCTTTATTAGCAGGTTAAAATAGATATCTTCCTTCTTTGCAATGATTTTTCGAGTTGAAAGCTACAACAACAAACAAAGAGGATGAAGCCGCTTCCAACCTTAGTACACAGTCGCTAGTCCGCGATATATTTCGGGATAAAATGAAAATACCAGAAAGAGACATAGAGAGTATCCATTTCGAGCACGTTCATCAAAAAGCCTCACGCAAACCCTCGTCCAAACCGAGACCAATAATTGCAAAGTTCAGCTTTTACCAAGACAAAGAGTTTGTGTGGTCCTTCGTTAAAAATCTTAAAGGCTCTGCAATCGGAATTGCGAATGATTTCCCAAAAGAAATAGACGAAATTCATCAGAAACTCTATCCAGTTTTGAAGAAAGCCAAGCAAGCTAAGCAATCTGCTTATTTTAAAGTGGACAAGCTGATCATTAATGGCCAGGTTTACAGAAGAAAGGAAACCGAGAACTTCGAGCACTACCGCGCAATTATATGATCAACTCATCGCAGATGGAGAGCTGCAACGTAAGCACACCTACGCTTATTTGTTATAGTGATTTGTATATTTTCTGTTGACTATGTACTTCAAACATTCTTGTGTTCCATGTTTACTTTAGAAGTTTTGAATTCGCTGTCACTAGCTTTCCTGGTAATTGGTATCTTAATAGTATTTCATATATGCAAGTGTGTTTCACTGACTCTATTTTTATTCATAGTATTTTATAGTTTTTCACCTTTCTCACCTAATTTACAGTCAATGGTAATGTTTTTCTACTGCAAATATTTCTGTTTTCTTTTGCCATCGCATAGTTTGGTTCTTGCAGTTGGACTCAACATGTCTGACTGTTTTAAATTAATCTCGCTAAATGTGAGGGGCATCAGCAATTTTCAAAAACGAAGGATGATCTTTACTTGGTGTCGTAAAAAATGTGCTGATATTATTTCCTACAAGAAACTCACTCAAAAAGGGAAACAGAACTTCAATGGAAAAGTGAATGGGGCTCTGAAATTATGCTGTCTCATGGTAGCTGTAATTCACGTGGAGTTGCAATCTTATTAAAAAGAGGTGTTGACTTTTCTGTTCAATCTAAAATTCTAGACCCCATGGGGCACTTCATTATTCTTAAAGCAGACATCGCAGACACTACCTATGTATAAATAAACATTTATGCACCAAACAAAGACAAAGAAATTGCTAATTTTTTCAAAGATTTGACAACTGTTTTAAAAAAGGAAAACCTGGATACCGAAGAAAATATTATTGTAGGTGGTGACTTCAACTGTCCAATTACCGGTAACCCAATTATTGACGAAACAGGTGGTTTATTAACACCTCGAAAGTTGGTTGTTGATAGTATCGAGTGCTTTCAAGATAATTTTGATTTAATTGACATGTGGCGAGTAAAAAATCCTGGTGTAAAAGTTTTACTTGGAGTCAAAAGTCTCCAAGGATCTTTTGTCATCTAGATTATTGGTTAATTTCTAACAATCTCCAGGACTTAGTCAATTCAACCAATAAATGTCCAGCAATAAAAACAGATCATGCAGCCATTATTATAGAAGTTGGTTCGAACGATAATCGAGTGAAAGGACCTGGTCTTTGGAAAATGTACTGTTCTATTTTCGAAGAAGAATCGTATATAAATGATGTCATCAAGAAAATTCTGATTTGGGTTGCTAAAAGACAAAAAAAGCTTGCGGACAATCGGACTACATGGGAATGGATTAAATACAATATAAGAGCCCATGCAATCCAGTTTTCAAAAAGAAGAGCTAAAGAGAAAAGTGACAAAGAAAAATGTCTCCAAAATGAATATACACTTGCTAGTAAATTATACGAATCAGACCCTGGTAATGTAAATGCAAATCTCTGCCATGCAGCAAAAGAAAAGCTAGAATTGTTTTACGAAGAAAAAGTAAAGGAATAATAATATTATTCGTGTGCGTGCTCGCTGGTACGAACATGGTGAGAAAAGCACAAAGTATTTTCTCAATTTGGAGAAGAGAAATCACATAAAGAAGCATATACGAAGATTGACTATTAATGAATCGGTAACGACAGATTCCCTTACAATACTATCTGAACAAAGCTTTTCTATCAGAACTTATACATGAGTGGCAGGAATGAGACAAATAATAGAAATGCTGCTAAATCATTCGTAAATAATTTGAATATTTCAAAACTTTCAGAGGAAGAAAAATGGTCATGCGAGGGTAAAATTCTCTTGAATGAATGTGAATTAATTCTTGAAACTTTTCAAAATAACAAAGTGCCAGGAAACGATGGCATTCCTGTTGAGTTTTATAAGAAGCTTTGGCCTGTAATAAGTGAACCTTTCATAAAATGTGTAAACGAATGTTTTGAGAATAAAGAATTATCAGGCTCTCAAAGGCAAGCTGTAATTACTCTAATTGAAAAAAAGGCAAAGATCGAACCTTATTAGAAAACTGGCGACCAATTTCTCTGTTGAATGTAGATACAAAGATAATGTCAAAAGTCATTGATAGCTTCTAGGTTAAAAAATGTCTTACAGTCATGTACCTTATATCATCCACTATAGTCAAACTGGTCTTATTAAAGATTGCTACTTTGGTGAAATGGTATGATCAATTTTTGACATAATGGAATTTACTCTTAAAGAAAATATTCCCAGAATAATGATATTTCTTGATTTTCAAAAAGCTTTTGACAGTGTCTAATGGGATTTTATCTTAGAATGCTTAGATTCTTTCAACTTTGGTCCTGAATTTGTTGGTTGGGTTAAAACCTTTTATAAGAATATCCAAAGCTGTATCATTAATAACGGTACAACTTCAGACTTCTTCACCTTAGAACGTGGAGTATGGCAAGGTGACCCCCTATCACCATATCTTTTTGTTTTGGCAGCTGAAGCTTTAGCCATTGCTGTTCGGCAAAATAAAGCAATAATTGGCATTAATATAGGAAAAGAGGAAACAAAACTGCTTCAATATGCTGAGGATATGACTGCAACACTCTCAGACATTAACTTGTTAGAGGTACTTCTTGATTTATTAGAAGTTTATAAAAATGCATCCGGTCTAACAATTAACTGTATTAAAATGGAAGGGATGTGGATCGGGTCTTTAAGAAACAACAAAACAAAACCCTTGGGTCTTAAATGGCCTGATGAGCCTATCAAAGTACTCGGAGTCTATTATTCTTATGATGAAAAATTGCTACGAGAAAAGAATTTTTGCGTTCTCGAGGAACGAGAGAACGCGTCCTAATTTGGTTTGCTGGCGTGAGAAATCGAGATTTTTTGTCTGCAATTTGGCCGCCCCTCTAAGTTTTTTCAGGGGCTTTGGGCCTCATATACGCGTGCAAGTGAAAATAACACGTGCAAGAGAAAATAACACGTGTGGCGTTTGGCCTCGTTGTCCTGTACATCGATTACGTCATGCCTGAACTTTTCGGGAATATCCAAGTAGCAACACTCAGTTTAAAGGACTGTATTTTATTCCCACATTCAAACGATCTACACTCTAGCGAAGTATGCATTCAACTAACAACATTCCACAGTTTCCTTTCGTCTTAGTCTTAGTACAGCAAATACAGTTCTCACATTTCTCTAACAATGCGATATACATAATGAAACAACGTCTCTTTTTAAGGTCTTCTCTAATTGCGTGATATATACCATGAGATTACAAACCACAAGATAAGCGTTAACTCTTCAGCGATAAAGTGTCAATCATTACTTCCATTATTATTACAGTAGCATCCAGCATCTATCACGAACGCGAAGGGGGGCGCGCGTTGCGTTACAATGAAAATATTTCTGACACTCCCCCCACGCTTGACTCGATTTTGAGTCAAGAACAAATGAGACACAGATAATCCTTACTGGTCGTTCGACTGGTTAATCATTTCTCGCGTCTTCCAAGTCGCATCTAGTGCCGCAACACGGCGAGGAATGTCGCGCTTTCGTGCGCTTCCTTGTCGCTCTACTGGACTCTTCGGTCGTTGAGGCAATTCTGGGACACTTTCTCTTACCTCAAGTGGATAGAGCATCTGCACAGGTCTGTTCAAACGAACCACTTTTCCCTTAGTAATTACCCTTACCTTTGCGCCCCTTACTTGATTGTCTTTCCCCTGAATGAGGTCTTCTATGACGGCCATTTTCCAACTATTTCTTTTGGCCCCATCCTCATAAACGAGCACTACGTCACCTACCTTAGGCTCCTTCACCATCTTTTTAGCGTTACAATCATGACTCTCTCTCAAATCCGTTAGATACTCTCTGCGCCACCTCTTCCAAAAATGCTGCAACCTTTCAGTTACGTACCTGTACCTCCTATTGCAGCCAATATCGTCTTCAACTTCAGGTGATTGAGGTAGGGAGGTGAGTCTTCTTCCATAAATCAGGTGTGCAGGTGTCAACACTTCCTCTCCCGGGGTGTCATAATCGTACGTCAAAGGTCTGGAGTTCAGGGTGGCTTCTACTTCACTCAGAACGGTCAGAAGTTCGTCGAATGACAGACGGGCATTGCCCAGAATCTTCCTAAGACATCTTTTCACGCTTCCTACCATCCTCTCAAAAAATCCACCCCACCATGGGGCCCTTTCCAAATTGAAACGCCACTGAGTTCTTCGATTGTCCAGTTCTTTCCTGACTAACGGGTGGCCATAAAGGATACGTAGTTCCTTGTCGATGCCCTTAAATGTTTTAGCGTTGTCCGATACCATTAAAGCCGGAACTCCTCTTCTGGCTATAAATCTTCTTAGGCATCGTTTGAAGGTTTCTGTAGACAGGTCCTCGACCAGTTCCAGATGCACGGCTCTTGTAACGCAACATGTGAACAGTGCAATATAGACCTTTCTCATTTGCTTACCCTCACCTTTCACAAACAATGGTCCTGCAAAATCTACCCCCAACTTTGAGAATGGTGGAGCTGTGCTGACTCGAAATTCTGGAAGGCTGGCTGCCGGAGGTCTACCAAATGACCTTCCCTCCATCTTCTTGCAAATCACGCATCTGGTGAGCACGTGTTTCACTGCTTGTCTCCCCTTTGGTACCCAGAACCTTGACCTCATCTCGGCAAGAGTGCTCCTTACGCCACTATGGAGAACCCTCTCGTGACATTCCTGTATCTGTAGTACAGTAAACTGGTGCCCTTTAGGCAAAATGACCGGTTCTCTTGTTTCTGGCAGCAATTCGGAAAACTGTAAGCGTCCCTTGCATCTCAAAATACCGTCATCATCCTTTTCAAGACCGAACCTGGTGACAAGCTGTTGGTAATTATCTCCATGCTTCAATTCTCGCTGCGCCGCTCTCACCCACTCGTTTTCGGAAGCCACAATCTCTTCCAAACTCAACCTACCTTGCTTCCTGACCTTCTTGTCCTTCTGGGAAATGTTAAAGCAAAAACGCTTGACCCATGCAGTTACCCTGCAAAGCTTTCGTAGCATGCTGTAGCCTTTGATTTCAATCACTCCATCTATTCCATGGGTTGCGTGACTAATGACTGTCAGAATTGCAGTTCTCCTATCTTCTTCTTCACTCTCAGCAGTGGGTTCAATCAATTTTCTGACCGGCCAACGATCTATCGGCTCTGTAAGCCACGATGGTCCATGCCACCACAACTCATTATCACTCAATTCTTTCGCTGACGCTCCTCTAGATCCAATGTCTGCGGGATTGTCCCCGCTGGAGCAGTGTCCCCAGTCGCTCTTATCGCTCAGCTGCAGAATTTCATTGATGCGATGACGAACAAATTGCTTCCACTCACCTTGATTCTGTATCCAGTACAGTGCTGTCATACTATCTGACCATAGTCTCACATTTTGGATATTTACCTGTGAACTAAGTGCCTCTTTGATTGTGAAAATAAGCCTCGCCAGAATTAAACATGCCATTAGTTCCAACCTAGGGATTGACAATTCTTTCAGCGGAGCGACCCTTGTTTTGGAGCTCAACATCTTTGCATGTCGCCCCGTCTGTGTGGCGTAGACCAAGTACGTGACAGCGCAGTATCCCTTCTTGCTAGCGTCTGCAAAGCCGTGCAGTGTGCACTCCAAAACCTCTTCGCGCGCGTGTTCGTAAATACACCTCTTGATCGTAACTTGTTTACATTCAATCAAACTCTTTTTCCAGGCTTCAACACCCTTTTTTATCTCTCTAAGATGTCATCCCAACCGATTTTCACTCGACACGCATCTTGAAACAAGATCTTCGCTGTGACTGTCACTGGCCCTATCATCCCCAGGGGGTCAAAAATTCCTGCTAATAATTTCAGCGTGTTACGCTTCGTGGCGGGTAGACCTTCGGATCGCTTTGCAATTGCGGCTAAATCGAGACTTATGGTATCTTCGTCAAAATCCCATGCAAAACCAAGTACCTTTTGGCCCTTGCTACCCAGTGCATGTAGGGAAGACTTTGCGTAACTAACGTCTTCTTCTGAAACGGGTCACTGTGTTTCATTACATGCTGAATCCGTGTGGATTTTCTTCCTTACTTCATCGTCATTTGTCAGCCACTTCCTTAACTTGAACCCTCCTTCCGACATTCGCGTGCACGTTTTCCCATACAAAACTTGAACTTCCTCTGAAGTCCCGCCCCCACTCACGAAATCATCAACATAAAATGATTCGATTAATTTCCTAGCAAATTCGGGGTCAACTTCGGCGAACCTTGTAATGTGGTGCCTTAACGTGGCATTAAGCAAAAAGGCGATGCATTTAACCCAAAAACAACTCGACAGAATCTATAAACAACAATCTTCGACACGTCCGGGGGGTCCTCTAACCACAAAAAACGGAGACAGTCTTGGTCACTCTTGTCAACACTTACATTGAGAAAGGCTTTCTCAATATCACCAACAAGCACAATCCTATTTTCGCGAAATCGCAACAGTATGTCGTACAATAATGGATTTAACGATGGCCCCACGTGAAGGCAATCATTTAGGGACGTACCTGACTTCTTTTCCTTCGAGGAAGCGTCATCCCGGGGGGGTACCTGACTAATTTTTGGGTACAGGGGTGCCGCCGAGGGTTTGAAATCCTGACCCTGTTTAGGACAAAAATACGCTAAAAATCCTACCCTGTGTAGGACAACAACCTCCGTTTTAAGACCCTG
Source organism: Platygyra sinensis (assembly GCA_019787425.1). NCBI lineage: Eukaryota > Metazoa > Cnidaria > Anthozoa > Scleractinia > Merulinidae > Platygyra > Platygyra sinensis. Next base: position 53,687 of record JAHPZR010007341.1, on the reverse strand, counting down.
TTTAGGACAAGCGACAAAATGCACACTCGCTGGTTTTACAGGAATTTACACTGTTTAATAAGTCATTCAAATTGAAGAAATCATGCTCGATGCGTCTAAAACCAAGTTGTTGCGTCTCTACACTTGAACTAAACAAAAAGCAGTCAAGCATTAAGCTCTAAATTAGCGTGGCAAAATGTCGTCATTGCATCTATAGAAAAGCGATTTTTTTTTAATAGCAAATCAAAGAGGAATGATTTCTTTAATTTTTGAATGATGAATAAGAGGAACTTATTATTGAGGTTAATTTTACTTTGATTAAACTTTTACAGAGAAAAATATCCCTAAACAATATATATACCAGCGGGATCCCTCATGTCTGCGCGACACAGTAACATCTTTCTTTCATTGCGTTATCCAAGATAAAGAAACTAGTAGTAGTAGTAGAAAACTTTATTTCAACTCGGATTGAAGAGTAGCGCGTAAGCACTAATATCTTCGAGAAGTACCTAGACCTACCATATGTCGGTTTACCCAGTTGATATTGCGCAAATCAGGAAAAAAATGCGTCGCTTTTCTGCCGCTCGATCGCATGCTCTTTCAACTTCTCGCAGGCTCCAGGTCGCAGGCTAAAAAACAAGAAAGAGACTGCTCGCAGTCTGGGCTAAAGTCTCTCGGCTCGTAATAACATACCCTGTTTAGGACAGGTCTAACCTGTTTAGGACAGAAGCAAGTCGAATTGTATACCCTGTTTAGGACAGCGAGGCCAAAAAACCATACCCTATCCAGCGGCACGTCCCCATATAGCCCAAATAAGGGAGTACCCCCCCGGGAGCGTCATAAACAATTCTTACCTTTGTGGTTGCGGCCTCTTTCCGAATGACAGCCTGGTGAGGTAAATAGTGTACCTTCTCTGCCTTTTCCAACTCGACCACTCTCTCTATTACACCCGTCTCTAGTTGGTCGTTAATGATCGACGCGTACTCCTTTAAGACTTCAGGTTCTTTCTCTAATCTAGCAACTTGAGACTTCAGGCGTCGTAAGCTCGTGGAAAAATTGCTGGGGAGTTTCGGGTGGCTCTCCTTCCACGGTAATTTTACTGAATACCTACCCTCTTCAAATGAGATGTTCTCACTAAATTCCTCTTGCACTCCGCCCTTAAGCGATTGGATCCCTAGCGTTTCCAAGTCCCACAATTTTTGGACTTCACTCTCAATCCCTTCATCACGCACACTCGTAACAAGATTTACCTGAGTTGGTGTGGCTTCATCGCTTCGCTGTTGTCTCATGGGCCCCGAGAGAACCCACCCTAGTTCCGTTTCCACTGCTACTGGCTCATTAGGTTTCCCCCTAATCGTACAATCCTTTTGGAAATTCCACAAATAATCGGCGCCCACCAGGACATCTATTTCCAACTCGTCTAACCCCTTGCACACATCGGAAAACCACAATCCCTTAAGGTGGGGATACTCACCCTTAACCAATTCTAAGTGGCCGTTTTGGATGCTAGAAATTTCGGGCACTACATACGCTTCCATTTGTATGACCTTCTGGCCTCCTATGGGACTTACCTTAATGTCCACTACATCTCTCAAACACATGTCTATAGAACGCTGCCCGAAAGTACTAATTCCTAACCAATCCCGCCTAATAACGGGAAGCTGCGAAGTGATAAACGAGCGATGACTACCCGCATCGAACAACACCCTGACCCTGTAAGGATAACCTTCCCCCGGATAACCGCCCGCGCAGTTTGTAACGCAACTCACCCACTCGCGCCTATGTGGAAAATGCCAGGACCTTTCGCGTTAGGACTTTCATCTTTCTGCTCTTGCGGAACTTGAAACTCATTTGCTTTGGGACTTAATTGCCTTTCTTGTCACTCGCACAGTGAAACATGATGGCCTGCTAGCCCACATTTACTACATAATACATTACCCTTACAGTCTCGGGCTCGGTGGCCCTTTTTCATGCACTTAAAACATCTAGCATATTTCATTACAATACTCTTACGTTCCTTTGGATCCTTGATCCTTTGGCAGTTCTCAGGGGCATGTTTGCCCAAACAGAAGGCACAGTTCGTATTGTCCTGCTTGGTATGCAAAGCATTTGCGGTTCCGCCTTTCATGTGATTGTCCCTTCCAACCTTCGATGAACTGGTTGCATGAAAATGATCCTCTCTGAGATCCAATTCTTTAAGGAAAGCTTGTAGCAATTGTTCCATTGTCCACGTCAAAAATTCTTCGCCTCTCGTGATCGTCAGACGAAAGTTCTCAGGTAACTTCTGCATGATGGAGGGGACCACCACCGACGAATAGGTGTTTTCGTTAACTTTTAAAGCCTGTAAAGCTCTAAAGTGAGTTTCGCAATCATCATACAGCTTTCTTAACCTCGGTATGTCTCTGTCACGAAAAACTGGTGGAAGGTCCAACAAATCATTCACATGGGCCCGCTGGATCGCGATCTCCTTTCCGTAGCGTTTCTTAAGTGCTTGCACTGCGGCTTCATAATTCGCAGAGGTTAGGGCGAACCCAGCTATTGTTGACCTTGCTGGTTCTTGTACCAGACTCCTCAAGTAAGCAAACTTGTCCACGGCGGAGAGACTCTCGTTCTTATCAATAGAGCTCTGGAATGAATCCCAGAACTCTTGCCAATCTTGAAGTCTGCCGCTGAATTTCTTCACCTCGAGTTTGGGTAATTTCGCCTTCGGGAAGTGTTGTTGACTCGGACTCGGCGCGGCGTTCTCACTTTGCGACTGCACGACAACATTCATCTGCTGCGGGCTCGTTGCGCCGGTTGGAGTTAAGACCTCTTCCAGTCTTAAAATTACTCGATTAATCTCTTCTCTAACTCCGTCGCTGTCTTCTATTTCCTTTTCGATACGAGCCTCGACGTCTTCCTCCTCTAAGTTTCCATGTAACTCAATGATTTGGTTGTCAAGTCCCTTTAGTGACTCTACTTTCTCTTTCAGGGTCTGCAACGACTGTTTAGTCCACTGCTTATCCTGTACCGCGCTTCCATCATCCAATTTCTGTTTGATCTTGTTAACTAATTTTGCAGCAGAACTTCTGTGTCCCGCTCTGATTTTTTCTCTTCTTTCCGATCTCTTCCTCAGCCTCCGCCATCGGGAACGCCCTTGTCTAAACGTTCTGCTCCAAACGATCAGTTCTAAGCTGTGATTATTCCAAACGATCTCGGCTGGTCTTTGCAAGCTCAGCTTCTCATCCAGCTCGAAGGACCACTGTTTTCGGGAATATCCAAGTAGCAGCACTCAGTTTAAAGGACTGTATTTTATTCCCACATTCAAACTATCTACACTCTAGCGAAGTATGCATTCAACTAACAACATTCAACTAACAACATTCCACAGGGGATTTAAAAATGGTTGATCTTGAATGCATGATCAAATCTTTAAGGCTAGCTTGTGCAGCTAGTAAATTACAAAAGGAGTTAACTTTTTGCTTGATCAATTAAAACTTACAGTTATTCATACTTCCTCATAAAGTTACTCTAGAACCTTATGTGAGAGCATTTCAATACAAACTACTTAACTCTATCTTGTATACAAATTCCAAACGTTATAAAATAGGTTATAGCCAACATGACCTATGTACTTTCTGCAAATTGTATCCAGAAAAGTTGAATCATCTCTTATATAGTTGCTCCTATTCTTAAGCTTTCTGGGGAGATTTTGAATTGTTTTGGTTCTCTGGTACTCAAAAGACAATTAATCTTACTTGGCAAGACGTTATAGTTGGTGTGCTTTCAAGATCTTTCCCCTTGCTTGACTATTTTCTTCTTGTTTCAAGAATCTATTTGTGGGTTTGTAGAAGAAACCAGATTCATCCAAACATCAATGGTTTTAAAGCTAAAATTTTAATTAAATATGAAACAGAAAATTATATTGGACGCGTCAATAAAAAGATGGAATTTTTGAGAGTGAAATGGGCAAATTTTTAATTTAGTTAGTTTTAGCTTAGTTGTTAAAATGTAATGTAAATACAAAATATTGTAATGTAAGATGGATTGTTAGTGATAGTGTAGTGTAATCAGGAATATGTTGTTATATTTTGTATTTTGCTTTTATGTTTTGTAACTTAGTTAGCGTTTTTGTATTGTAATATTTGGTTGTGATGTGTAAGTATAATAAAATGAAGTAAAAAACAAACAAACAAAGCTCATTCAAACATCACCGGTATTTTTCGGCATCAATAAACAAATGCCGGAAACACATGTTCATTTGTGGTGTCTCCGATGATGGGATACAAAGATAAAAAGTCTTCTCTGATTGGGCAAGTTTCAGCGGGCGAAATTTGACACAAAAATGCTCTCGAAAATGGAATGGAAGCCATGATTGACTTATTTCAAAAAAAGGAATGTTGTTCGGATGTGAGAAGCCGTTTCTTTGGGGGGAGCATTGTGTGACATCCCAAAAAACGGCTGTGAAGGAGACAACATCATACTGAACTCCAGGTGAACTACGAGTACAATTTGATGACCTTTGGTGACACATTGCGTCACAGCTCTAGTTTCGGTATTAAAACTTGTGCCAAACATCTCAGTTTCGCTTTTACGGGTAATGTTTTAACGTAAAGGCCAATTTTTTTTAAACAAATACTTGTGTTTCGTCAAGTATTTTAAGCTGAGCTTGTACTCGTGTGTGGTTTATCGTAAACAAACTCCATGCAGCTGGCAATAATTATTATTTCCACTCTGATGAGTAAATTAAATAGTCAGCATTTTGCTGTTCCTTAGTTTTGGCTTACTCTTATAGGTCATGGCTTCAGAATACTCCTCTTCCATTGATTCAATTTTGACTTTCATTGTAAATACCCCTAGTTTTTAGTTTTTTTTAGTTTACTTAGTGATTGGTTAATTGCAAACAACCCCCCCAAGCTCGTGTAGCTTTAATACTTATTGTTTAAAAACAACATTTAAGGCTATCTACTGAACTATTTGTGGCCACTAGAACTCTTAAGTCAACAACTGTAATGGATATGTAGCCAATGAAATATGGCTGTTCCCACTGTCTGTTGATTCATTTCAATGCCAAGACAATTCAAAGTTGTGTCCGTGAACAGAACAGGTAATTGTTGTCCCATGCAGTTATGCAAGAAAAACACTTCATCTTGAATCATGACCAAATAGACCACACAGGGTCTAGAATCAAAACTACTACAAACAAGCAATTGTGAACAATCCAAAACGCAAATTGTCTCGAATACATGTGCTTTGTGATGATGTAGTTCTTTTTTGCCCGAGGTCAAAGAATCTCACTCCAGTGTGCACTAGGACTGCCTTCTCTTTTTGTTGAATGCAATCAGAAAACCCCTTGAGAGAAAACCTCAAAATGTCGAACAGAACAAAAGAAGCCAAAAAAAGAGAGCAAAAATGATCTAGCCTCGTTTTTTGTGTCCAATGCCCAAATCCCCTGGTTTTGGGCATTGGACTAATTTGCAGTCTTCACAAAAAATGTCAATTTCTCTCGGCTGCAAACAAAATTAGGATGTGTTCTCTCATTCCTCGAGAACACAACATTTAGTCTGTGAAAAGAAAAATGCTGTCTACAGACTGCTACATGTATGTTCAAATGTCTCTTTTTGTTGTAGAAATATTCAATTTTTAAATCATGCAAATAAGCCATTCTGCAAGTGTTGACATATTATACTCAACCAAATTTTGATCACTTCTTTTGCACTTGAAAACAAGATTTAAATTAAAAATACTTTTGATACATTTTCAAATTCGCAAAACTTGTTTTGCTGTAACAACAGCCTTATCAGTTGATCTTACAATGTTCCATTGGTTGCGTGTAACAAAGTTTCAAACAAAATGATCAAGACCCGCAGCCATATTCTTTTAAAGCTACAGCATTGAAAAGTGCAGTCAACAGCTAGTTTATTTTGCTTTGAAAGAGAAAGAGCAACATTCGCACACGTCATAAACTAATGAAGAACATTGAAATGAGTTCTGATTGGCTAAGAGTTGCTTTGTTGCTAAGTTAATTTTCGCGCTCTATTGGTGTGTTTGGCATGGCATGCAAACAAACAAGCTAGTGCCATTGATCAATGTTCATTCATGATCATCATATCGAAGATGAAAGTAGTGATGACGAAGAATGAGAAAATTGTTTTGAACTCTGAAGCTGTTGAATGTTTTTAAAACTGTTTATCATGGAGGGAAAGACAAAACAATATTGACCTTATTA
>JAHPZR010007341.1:32500-42500 GCA_019787425.1 Platygyra sinensis | reverse complement strand
ACCCCTGTTCTTGTCTAGAGGACAGCCAGTGATGGTAAGAGGCCGGCCTCTGGTGGTCTGAACTGTGGGAAAAACGATAGCAACTCAATAGCTTGAAGCTCCTGTCAGGTCTCTTTAATGCAAGATACAGCCCCAGTTTGTTGACATTATGTCTATCAACCTGCACCTTTTTGGCATGGAACATTTCACTCACCTCAATTGTGAAATCACTGTCAAAGCTAGGATATAACGCCTTTACATCAGCTGAGCCCGCCATAATGTCTTCGACGACATGGCCATCATTCACTTAAATTAATGAATGGCTAATAGACTTTCAAATGATAGATTTTGATCAAAAAAGGTGAAAAAAATAATTATATCTCAACCAATTTGTATCGGAAATGTTTTGTTTTTAGCAGTAACATTCTTCTAAATATGCTCTGCTTAACAGTTTTATTACTATGGCAACATACTGGGTTCCAAACTTCCTCGATATGAAAGGGTTTCTTGCCATCTTAGGCATTCTATTTTGATATTTGCCACTGGTGATAGGTCAGGTTTGTGGCATTTTAAAAATGTTTTTCAAGCTGAAGTTGGAGGAGACTGGAAAAGAGTGAGTTGCCAGTGGAAAAGAATTTTTTTTACTGCTGACCTAGGTTTTTCGTGTAATTATCTATTTGCCTGCCAGGTTTCATTGGCCTCTGCTACAAATTGACCAAGATTTAACTGATTAATTTCGGTTTACGAGGATTAAAAAAGTTTTGGCTTCTTATGTAGGTGATCTTCAGGTTAAGTAAAGACCATCCGCTAATAGTGTATTTAAAGCGAGACTTTATACATGTATAACAGCCAAGCTTGGGACTTAAGGAATTGCTGCCAAATACAGGTGGCCATTTAATGCAGATCACTAAAATACTCATTGGGGTGGTCTTATGTCAATTTTAATGGTGTATCATACAAAACCACTTCATGTAAGGAGACAATATGTCTGGAATGTTTGTTGTGTTACAACCAATCACAAGCAACACCTTCATCCAGGGAAAAGGGATGAGGTTTGATCAGTCATGAAACAAATTTGTTTTGTTTCAGATGGGTCTCAAAATATATTCTCTAGTTTGGTTGTACAAGAAATTTTTAGATAATTGCTGTTACAGGCATAAAACACCAGTTAACAGGGTTCAGGATATTTCTAGCATGAAAAAAACTGTGTTCTCAAACCAATGGAATCTGCTGGGTTGACACGACTGGCTGCCATTGAATCACACAAATAATCCAAATTAGTGCTTTCATTATTTCATTTTGTTATTTTGCTAACAATGAAAGACGAATACTATTGATGAAAATGGTAGTCTTCCACTATCTTTGTGTTTTAAATGTTAATCAAGTCAGGGTGCGACGAAAGTGCTGTCTGATATCCCGGGGCTAGTGGAATGACTTGTCAGGCTAGCGTTTCTTATCATAGCTTGCCTAACAGGCAAGCACCATTGGTTCCTCTTTTCTGATGATAGTATTGAGCTTTTTTTATACCAAAAAGTGTGTAGCAGAAAGCTCCCAAGAGAAAGCGATAAGGTTATGAGACCAAATTATCGTAGCAGGACAACGTCTTGCGCCGTATTTAACGTCATGACTTTTTCTGCTTTACATAAGCAACTGAAATATATTTTTTGAAATGACAATATTTGCCGACTGGCAGCGTGCAGTGCCAGACAATCAGTCTAATTAAATTCCAGCCAATGCACGGTGCAGTGAATTTCCTCAGAAATTTAGGTGCGTTTCGTTGGGAAAATCCAAATCCGGATTCTTCTTTCTATTTTAAGGTTCCCAATTCATTATTAAAACAAAAAAGACCCACTTTGTGTAAAATTAAAAACCAAGAAAAAACTCACTTGAAGAAAAGCTAGCAGACCTGGGGCCGTGTAATCTCCAAACAACTTTGGGTCAGAACACCCTGTCAGACTTGATACAAATGCGCTCTTCAGACCATAAAGGCCTACAGACCGAATTCTTCTATCAGCAACTGGTTTTCTGGAGCAAAGACAAAGAGACACATTCTGTAGATATTCAATTTGACTATAGGCATTCTCAAACTTTCAGCAAATTTGTTGACGATGTTCCTTCCGAGAACCTCGTTCATGTTAGCAGTACAAACAAGGAACTGAAATATTTCCTATGGCTCTAACCCCAAAAATGTTTTTCACTTAGTGCAATCCCTGTATGGAATTAGGAAAAATTGCCACAAAAATTTTTGCATTCAGTTGAAACCCTAATTTTTTATGAATTTTTAAAATTCAAAAAACGCGCGCTTTTTCAAAACACGACCAAGCAGCAGAATCACTTAAAGTAGTCTGGGTATAGCGCAGTTTGTGATGTCATTCCAGGCCATTGATCGCTTTCTAGTTGGGACAATCTCTGCTTCCGTAGAAAGAAAGGAAATCTCGGATAAATGCGTTTTTCGGATGCAACAACAGGCCAAACAAGGAAAAGGCACATCCAGGGCATAGTTTCTCTTCGAGTTCTTGGTCTTTTTTTGCTTTCTGCCTCATATTGAACTGGCCAGTTCTCGTCTGCTAAAGGCTCGATAGCGTAGACATCTTCCGGTTCATCATCATCTGAGGTGTCTTTTTGTTCCCTCGCGTTTGTCATGACCTCGACTTCTAAGTCATACTCTACCTCCGTTCCTGCGGACTCGGAATCCAAGCTTGAGTCAAAGCTAGCATCACTGGACGACATTATCAAGAGATACGATTTTACAAGTTTTTGATCTAGAATCGACGTTCCTTAGACAAAATACTTGACGCTGCAAACACCAAACCCGTAAGTACAACAACCGAAGCGACGCCTGCAAAAGGCCTGGAATGACGTCACTAGGCCCATTCTCCCGTTTGCTCGGTCGTGCTGCAAAGGACGCTCACTCAAAAAATTCATAAAAAAATTCGGACTTCAACCAAATGCAAAAATTTCTGCGATATTTTTCCTAATTCAATACCAAGGAACGATGGTACGACGCGCACAATCCCTAATTTACGTCTTTTATTTTCAAAACGAACTCGAGGCCTACTGCAAATCCGACGTGCTGCTCCTGCTCAAAGGGGCCTAAGAAGTGTTCTGCAAGGAATTCGAAGAGATCAGTAATTGTCAATCCCCTCGAACGGTGTATCACCATCGCCTCCCCGTGCAATCTCTTCTACCGCCTAAACACATGCCTGAACGTCAGTTGGGCTCCGAAACCCGTCAGTGGTTGGTATGAAGGCCTTTTACGGACAAAATTTCGAATTTGCATGTATCCTTGTTATGTTGCATATATGAATGCTATGCGCAGTATATCAATAAGCAAACATGTTCGTTATAAACTAAAGGTGTCCGATAAAACTAAAAGATGTCCGACACAATTAAAAGATGTTTGGTAAAACTAAAGGATGTTCAAATTTGCTAAAAGATGTCCGATACAACTAAAAGATGTTTGATTTAAAAGAAGTGAAAATAAAAGATGAGGAAATAAAAGATGCGGAAGCGGAAATGATTTCGCAAAACAGGAAGTGATGTCATTGATGATCTTCCTTGTAAACAAAATGGCGTCTGCTGGAGCTGCAATTTGGCTTCCAGGTATAGAAACGTTGTTCCATAGTTGTTCCATAGTTAATAGAACTATGGTTGTTCATGGAATTAAGTACAATGATTGCGAGAGCACAGCAACAACGAAATGTTACAGCTACTCGGTTCGATTCTTCAGAGCTCTTTGTTTGCAGACTGGAAGAATACGAAAGAACTTGAAGTGTTCTAACAGAAGAATCACAGGAATCATACGCACAAGAAATTACCTTAATCAGATCAGCTACTTTAATACACCAGTTACTTCAGTGGCATCTTGAACGAGCAGCGATGTCACTTCGAGGGAATTGCAGAAGAATCCGAGAGGTATATATGGACTGGTCTGAGGAATCGGCTACTCAACCTATTATAATGATAAAAAGGAACGGGAAAGTTGGAAGACCACGGTTCCATGTAAAGTTTCCAACTGTTATCGGGCAAGTGCTAACCGTGGTCTTCTAACTTTCCCGTTCCTTGTGATCGTTACAGTAGGCTGAGTAGTCGACTCCTCAAACCAGTTCATATCCCTCTCGGATTCTTCTGCAATTCCCTCGAAGTGACATCGTTGCTCGTTCAAGATACCAATTGGTTTACCGAATAAGGTAATTTCTTGTGCGTATGATTCTTCGATTCTCGTAGATAGAACACTTAAAGTTCTTTCGTATTCCAGTCTGCGAACAAAAAACTCTGAAGAATCGAACTGAGTAGTTGTAGCGTTTCATTGTTGCTGTGCCCTTGCAATCATTATACTTAATTCCATGAAAAACGTTTCTGTACTTGGAGGCCAAATTGCAGCTCCAGCAGACGCCATTTTGTTTACACGGAAGATCATCAATGACGTCACTTCCTGTTTTGCGAAATCATTTCCGCTTCGCATCTTTTATTTCCTCATCTTTTATTTTTACATCTTTAAAATCAAACATCTTTTAGTTGTATCGGATATCTTTTAGCAAATTTAAACATCCTTTAGTTTTACCAAACATCTTTTAATTGTGTCGGACATCTTTTAGTTTTATCGGACACCTTTTGTTTATAACGAACATGTTTGCTTATTGATTTATTGCGCATAGCATTCATATATGCAACATAACAAGGATATATGCAAATTCGAAATTTTGTCCGTAAAAGGCCTTCATAGGTTGGCACGGGCAAGGCAAACCGTACTCTCACGCAGCCCTGGAATGGTTGACGTACTTGAATCACACTCGCGGTGGTCACATTCGTCACACTTGCAATGGTGGAGAACATGTGATTCGTCAAGGTGAGAAAACCTTCCACGTGGACGGGTACGATACCCATTCCCGCGACGTGTACGAATTCCACGGATGCTTTTGGCACGGGTGTCCCAAATGTTTCCCAGATCGTGACAAACCGCGTCACAAAATGAACGACCAGACCATGCGTGACGTCTACGAAGCCACCCGACGTAAAGAAGCCGCTCTGCGTGCCATGGGCTACACCGTCAACGTCATGTGGGAATGCGAGTGGGACGAAGCAAAGAAAAACGACGACACCGTGCGTGCTCATCGTGGACTCCTTCGGGTTCGTGCCCAGGCTCCAACCCCGAGACGTGTTTTTCGGGGGACGTACCAACGCCATCAAATTGTATCACGTGGTCGTCGCAGGTGAAAAGATATACTACCTCGATTTCACCTCCCTGTACCCGTGGACCAACAAAAACAGTTTCTATCCCGTGGGACATCCCGAGATCTACTACCAACCCCCCAGCACCGACATCAGTTCTTACTTTGGTCTGGTCAAATGCAAGATTCTACCACCTTACGGACTGTACCATCCCGTCTTACCCTATCGCCAAGGTGGCAAACTCACGTTTCCCCTCTGTCGAGCCTGCGTGGAACGCGAACAATCCAAACCGCTGACCCGACGCAGTTATCATTGCAGTCACACCGACGACGAGCGCTGCCTTGTGGGTACCTGGCCCACCCCCGAATTGCAAGAAGCCATCAATCGAGGTTACGTCATTCAGCGCATGTACGAGGTCTGGCACTTCCCGCGCAGATCCAACACCATGTTCTCCTCACACATCAACACCTTCCTCAAGATCAAACAAGAAGTGGATGGCCCGACTGGGTAGGCGACGATGCCGACAAACGTCAACAATACATCGGCGACTACAAAGACAAGGAAAAGATCCAACTCGAAGCCGACAAGATCCAGAAAAATCCCGGTTGACGTTCCCTCGCCAAAATGATGTTGAACAATTTCTGGGGCAAGTACGGGCAACAAGGCAACAAGAGTCAAGTCGAAGCCATTTCGACACCAGAACGACTGTACAAGTTGTTGAACGACGACACTCGGGAACTGCAAACCCTTCGCGTCATGAACGACGAAATGATCAAGGTGGTCCACAAACGTGTCCAGTACGAAGAGATGGTGCAAGTCAACATTAACATCTTCGTAGCTTGTTTCACCACCTGCTGGGCCAGGCTCAGACTCTACCAACAAGGATTGAGTCGACTCCGTCCCGAGCAAGTGTTGTACTTCGACACCGATTCCATCATCTTCTCTCAGCGAGCCGAAGTGGTCTTCGACAAACGTGTCGTCGATCCCGACACTTTCCTGTCGTACCCCTACGGTTACGAAAAACAGGTCACCCTCCCGGACGAAGATCTCAGTCAAGCCCAGGCAGCCCAACTCGATGACGTGGACATGCAGAACGTCGAACTTATGATGGATCTTGTATAAAAACTGTCAATAAACTGTTTTTTCTTGTAATACAGTGTCTGTCGTCATTTCCGGTTTGCGGTGACGTCATTTCCGGTTGGATGACGTCATTTCCGGTTCGCCTCGTTCCCATGTTGGCCGCACGGGCCTAGACCTGACTCTGCCTCGTTTCCAGGTTGGCCGCGCGGGACTAGACCCAACACTCGACCCATTCTCCCGATGGCCAAAACTTGAAGGCTTGGCACCTAAGCTCATCACGTGACTCAAATGCGGCTCTCTGATTGGTCGAGAGCTGTCACGTGATACAAATACTGCGCTCTGATTGGCTAGGCCGCATACCAACCCCCTTTACTACTAACCTTTTCACTTCACCTAATAATAACTGATGCTGACCAGAATTATTGACGACCCGAATCCTCCCGGAGACAACCCCTAGACTGCAAAACAGCCGTATTTTTTGCGAACTCGAGCGACGGACCATGTTTGAACGAAAGGTCTGGATCGAGTGTAAAAACGGCGAGGGGGGAATGGTGAGAGACTCTAAAAAATACGACTCTCCGCCATGCATATAACAAATTCGTTCAAAATTACCCGTTCTTCCAGCAACGGGTAATTCCATTGGTCTAATCCTGACGCAATCTGTCATCAAATGTCAATCACACCTCATCAAAAAGATATAGACGCCGTATCAGTTTCCCAGGAAAGAAAAATTCTGGCGGGAAGAATGCAGAATGTCTAACATTCTCACAAATGTACGAGTTGCGCTGGCAACTACAGACGTACAGAGTATTTTAGAAATACCGGCAACTGATGAGATCCACATGGAGGATCGAAACCATGGCCTGCCTTAACTAAGCCGAACAATGGCATATATAACACCGTGAACACGCAACACAGTCAACGGGCTTGCGCGTAAAGAGTTAAATTCGAATCCTGTGGTACTAGAACGATCAAAGGAGAAATAAACCTATACATCAAGCTCCAGAAACATTAGCTCGATCAGATAGTGCAAGAAAAACATAAGAATTTCTCTAGTCAAGCGTTTTAGCTTTCTCGAAGTAAAGCTGCGGCGTCTCCAAAGAAAAACGTAGGAGGGCAAATATGACACCCGTGATAAGAATCTACCTACTGTACTTCTAATCACGGCCAGGCCCGGCGTGACAATATAGAATGCTAGTAAGCAATACGCTCACAGTAAACCGACGTCATATTTTGTTCCTCGAAAGTGAATACTTGGAGATATAAAAACATATCTTGCAGAAGAAATGAGCCAAAACAAAGCACTAGCACATGGCAATTATAAAGGTGTCAAACTCAACGAAGCGACACGCAGATAACAGCGGAAATCACGCAGACCTATGACCTCTTAAGATTTGCCATAGCACGTTGTAACGGCTCTAATTTCTCCATATATATATGTTATTTGCCGACTGGGAGGTCCGTATAGTGAAAAACTGTGACCGAGGTCTTGAAAATGCTGCCCGAGGCCGCAGGCCGAGGGCAGCATTTTCAAGCCCGAGGTCACAGTTTTTCACTATACGGACCGACCCTAAGCCGGCAAATAACTTATTTATTTTTTTCCTGCGATAATTTGGCTTACAATTGGGTTTACACAACTTTGTTATTGAATTGGTTTACGTGCCGTCTACAAACCATCGTAAAAAATCTAACGAACGAACGAGCGAGTAAACTCAGACACTACCCAAAGAAAGATGTATCAACAGATTTATTTTGAATTGCTTTATGTTAGTTGCATCTAATTCACCAGTTAAGTTCTCCAAAAGTGTTTTCCCGATAGTGAAATTTCGCGCAAAGTTTGACTGAAGTTGCACTACAAGCACAATTTCTATCAGTCGTTGCGAATCACTCGAAATCAGACCTTTTTACCGTAAATTGAGTAGCAGAAAGCGAGGAAATTCGTTAAGTATATTCTACAGAATTTCTCTTAAATACAGCAACTATCAGAGAGGCTAAACTCGACTGCATTTGACTTCTTTAGCTTAAGATTGTGCGGTGAAAAACACAGAATTACGCGCCATTACAACGCCGAGCTACAACCAACCACACAAACTCTCAGAGCTACAAAATACTCAATTGAATCTACTTACAGTGACCTTCCTTGCTATTTAAAAGTGAGCAGAGGTAAACTTCCGTTGATTATTAATCGTCCATGGAAGTGTAAAAAGGGAAAAGATCGACGATTACCGCTAGTTCATTCACGAAACCTAGCTGAACATGACAATTTCACCCGCGCTGTTTCCCGCCGTTACCGTGACCGTGGTCAGAGATAGGAAAATCCGGACCGCGCTAAGAACCAATCAGATTGCAGGATTCGTTACTGTGCCCTCTTGGAAAAAAATAAGTATGGGTTATTGACCAAGTGTGAGGTCAAGATGGCTGGATATTGGCCAAGTTCTTTTTTTGCGTGTTTATGGACCGAGACGAAGTCGAGGTCCATAAACTCGCAAAAAAAAGAACGAAATTGTATGACGTCACAAACAAGCAAACGAAAAAACACGCGCTCATTTTTCTCGTGTTTCCTTCGGTGAAATTTTCTGAAAGTTTGTATACTTCAATGATATAGATGCCTACTTCACAATATAATTTTTTTGCCAAAATTTTATCTAAGGATTTCTTTTTTATAATCAAAAATATGAAATTGTACGATTTTTAAGAATTCTATAGATAAAAGGAGACCTTCTTATAACGTATAGCAACAGTCAACGCAAAACCCACCAAATCGCCCAAATTCGTCATTTAGAGCCACAGAAACGACAATACACAGCAATTGAGGTACGTTTTCATTTATTTTGAACTTTAACTTAGACATTCCTCGATATAAGTTTACGATATTAAGACTCTTCAATATTCTTCCATACATTTCTTTATATTTCGAACATAAACAGACACACTGCTTGTGTGGGCCCCCTGTGATTTAATATGGAAGGAAACCAAACTAGTGTTACTGAGTCTAGCGATGGTGACATTGAAAAGCTGATGGCAAGTGCTCTTCCGGAAAGTACAAAAAAGTCACCAAAATACGCTGTCAATGCCTTTGAAGGTGGAGAAAGTGTCGAGTAGACTTTTAAGAGGGATACTCTGAGAGATTTGAGTTAGGGTCGGCCACGGTACCTCACCGATTTGGCTGAAATTTTGCATGTGGACTTGCTTTGGGGTCTTGACTATGAAATGGATGTTTCAAAGTTCTGGTAAATTTTATTTCGGGAGTTTTGATCATGGCCGGTTTCGGTCGGCCCTAAAGGGGAGCCAATATGGCGGATCAAAGGACTTCTTGTCATCCTTCTGTCCAGCTCACCATAATCTGTTACCAAAAACTATTAATACCGCCTTAAAGGGCTATCTTTCTACTCACATTCTATGCCGAATACTTCTCTGAAATAGAAAGATTTGGTCATAAACAAGCGAGAAGTTGTAGTGTACTTCCAGGCTGCTTTTGAGAGACGTTAATTCACTGTAAATCGCGAGGCCGATATCTCCCATGTTATGTCGATTGACAGTTTACTGTTTACCCAGGATGTAGATCTGTTATAGCAGGTTTGACAGGAGGAATAAAAAAATGAGCAACTTCTTTAGCACGGGAGAGAACAATTCAATAAGTGTGACCATTGTACGACTATCAACCGCTCATTTAAGCGTTATTGCTGGTTTTCACTGTCACGCCATAGAAAATTAAAATTAGCAATCATTCCATAAATTAAGTCAAGGATCTGGGATAAGATAGATGATT
>JAHPZR010007341.1:22500-30000 GCA_019787425.1 Platygyra sinensis | reverse complement strand
TAGGCAGTCGCAGAAGTACTGGGTTATCGATTTGGTCCTTCTCGTTGAATCGCGGCTGTTTCGTGTCTGCTTCCGTTGATCGCACCTGCTGTTAAATCGCCGCTCCACGACCCCGGTTTACAGACATTTTGTTTTATTATACATTCGCCTCTCTAACTCTTTTCTGATTAGCCGCAAGCCCTCAGTGAATTTTCGAAATCAGCGCCCGTGAAGTCATAACTGCAGATTATACAATCATCATGTCAAGGACACTCATGGTCACACGGGTTATCATGGCATGTATGACCGCAGTGCATGATTTCTACGGGTAATCATGTCAAGTTCGCGCGTTTCGTGTTGCTTTCCGTCAGCGAAGTAGCATGACTTCTACTTTTTTTCGTTCAATGTATAATAAAACAGTTATCAAATTCGGTTTCTGTGATATCCAGAAAAATTGTTCAAAATCCATCGCTCCCCCGGGGCGTTAAATCCCCGTTGGTCGCGTTAAATCCCCGCAATGTCCCGGGGATGGGGGGACCGGGATTTCAATTGACTAATGCCTTAGCTTCATTACATTCTCTTTTGTGCAGATTCTAAGTAATCTTGAATCAATTTCGGTGTGTTTGAGCTTGTAAGCTATTCATTTTGTGATAGACCAGTGAGGTATATCCGATATGAATTTCCTCAATTCGAAAAATTGGCCAACGTATTTCTGTAAATCTTCCTTTAGTTGTAAGTCCTCCTTCCAAGCATTATTGCGAAAATAAGACATTATTTTACAGTGCTGTAATGCGGAAAGCCGCGACTGAAAACACATCTAACCGTTACCAGTCTCCTCTCCTTTATCCCGGCCACTTTTGCACAGTCTGCTGGGATACTATGGCAGTCATAGGCCATGGACATTTTAATTCTATTTTGTTTTCAACATTTAAAATTTAGTATTTAATACTATGGCAGTCATAGGCCATGAACATTTTAATTTTTTTTTTCAATTAACTTAAAATTTAATATTTAATACTATGGCAGTCATAGGCCATGGACATTTTAATTCTATTTTTGTTTTCAAAATTTAAAATTTAGTATTTAATACTATGGCAGTCATAGGCCATTAACAGTTTAATTTTTTTTTTCAATTAACTTAAAATTTAATATTTAATACTATGGCTGTCATAGGCCATGGACATTTTAATTTTATTTTTCTATGAACATTTTAATTTTTTTTTTCAATTAACTTAAAATTTAATATTTAATACTATGGCAGTCAGGCCATGGACATTTTAATTTTATTTTGTTTTCAGTTAATTTAAAATTTAAAAGGTCTTTAACTTCACATATACTTTATCCCACTCGGAGTTCAAATGAATGTACTTAAATAAACAAAACACGTATGGAAAACATGGTTTTAATCTAAGCTTTACTCGATGTCGGTTGAACGTGGACAACTCGAGATAAAATACTTGAAGGTGCTATAAACTGCAAAGCCTTGAACGAAGACCCTGCTTGACTGAACGATAAATCTCGCAGGAGGTATGGTGGCCGATGGCTGCCATTCGATTTTTTCCATACTTTTCGACAAAATTGAAGTGAAGGAAAATTAACACAAATAGGAGATGGCTATAATTTTAAATTAAAGTGAAAAGTTAAAATTAAACGAAAATAAAACCATAATAGGTTCGAAACTAAATTCAAATAACGTTTAAGTGAAAGTAAAAGTAAAGTTAAAGACCTTTTAAATTTTAAATTAACTGAAAACAAAATAAAATTAAAATGTCCATGGCCTGACTGCCATAGTATTAAATATTAAATTTTAAGTTAATTGAAAAAAAAAAATTAAAATGTTCATAGAAAAATAAAATTAAAATGTCCATGGCCTATGACAGCCATAGTATTAAATATTAAATTTTAAGTTAATTGAAAAAAAAAATTAAACTGTTAATGGCCTATGACTGCCATAGTATTAAATACTAAATTTTAAATTTTGAAAACAAAATAGAATTAAAATGTCCATGGCCTATGACTGCCATAGTATTAAATATTAAATTTTAAGTTAATTGAAAAAAAAAATTAAAATGTTCATGGCCTATGACTGCCATAGTATTAAATACTAAATTTTAAATGTTGAAAACAAAATAGAATTAAAATGTCCATGGCCTATGACTGCCATAGTATCCCAGCAGACTGTGCAAAAGTGGCCGGGATAAAGGAGAGGAGACTGGTAACGGTTAGATGTGTTTTCAGTCGCGGCTTTCCGCATTACAGCACTGTAAAATAATGTCTTATTTTCGCAATAATGCTTGGAAGGAGGACTTACAACTAAAGGAAGATTTACAGAAATACGTTGGCCAATTTTTCGAATTGAGGAAATTCATATCGGATATACCTCACTGGTCTATCACAAAATGAATAGCTTACAAGCTCAAACACACCGAAATTGATTCAAGATTACTTAGAATCTGCACAAAAGAGAATGTAATGAAGCTAAGGCATTAGTCAATTGAAATCCCGGTCCCCCATCCCCGGGACATTGCGGGGATTTAACGCGACCAACGGGGATTTAACGCCCCGGGGGAGCGATGGATTTTGAACAATTTTTCTGGATATCACAGAAACCGAATTTGATAACTGTTTTATTATACATTGAACGAAAAAAAGTAGAAGTCATGCTACTTCGCTGACGGAAAGCAACACGAAACGCGCGAACTTGACATGATTACCCGTAGAAATCATGCACTGCGGTCATACATGCCATGATAACCCGTGTGACCATGAGTGTCCTTGACATGATGATTGTATAATCTGCAGTTATGACTTCACGGGCGCTGATTTCGAAAATTCACTGAGGGCTTGCGGCTAATCAGAAAAGAGTTAGAGAGGCGAATGTATAATAAAACAAAATGTCTGTAAACCGGGGTCGTGGAGCGGCGATTTAACAGCAGGTGCGATCAACGGAAGCAGACACGAAACAGCCGCGATTCAACGAGAAGGACCAAATCGATAACCCAGTACTTCTGCGACTGCCTAACTAAATATTTAAAGTCATGTGCTGAACCAAGTGTGTTTTATGTTTAAAAAAAAACACCATGCATTTATGTAAAACCAAGGTCCATATAATTCTTACCGGCTAGTTTTTGTTAACGTCCAACACAATGTCGACTTGTACATTAACTTGCGTATATATTAGAAGACCAAATTTTGCAGCAAATGACGATTTCAGAGAAAAAAAAATAAATGAACCTGGAATTTTTAATGATAGAAGCGAAAACAGGTAAAGTTTAACCTTTGCAACGTGCATGAGACGAACGATGCCGATTTCCATTGTTTCTTTCCGGGGATCGGGGTTTCAGTTGACTGATGTATAATTGAGAAGTGGACAGGTAATACGTGATTTCATTTAACTCATTAATTATTCATCAAGTTAAAACAAAGAAAATCACAACCGTGACGGAGGTTTGAATAACCAGTCTTAATTAGCATAGATTTTCACGATTTTACTTCTCCGTTTACTCTTCAGTTTGTTTTTGTTTCGATTGAGAAGATATATCAAACACTCGAGACTGTTCCAAACACTTCGAATTTCGTCAAAAATACTCCGCTGCGCGTTGTATCTTCAACTCTCTTCTCAGTGTTTGGATATCCAGATGAAACACTGGCTCTCGTGTTTGATATATTACTTCACTGTACATTCGCCAAGAATTAAATGAAAAAGGAAACTTTACTTCAATAAGACCGAAATAATATATCTGGAGTAAGACACATCTAGATCGAATTATTAGCAGAACTTACCTCAACCTATGTCTTCAACTGTTCCTGCCTCGATCAGCGGACACATAATTTATTCCGGACGAAAAATGAGAAGGATGTTCATTTCCTTCTTTATGTAATAGTCCTTTTCGCGGTTTATTTTTCTCATTTGCATAACATTGTATACCAACGTGGATGCGAGGCATTTTCGGGCTAAGACTGCAAAATAGCCCGAAATTGCCTCGCGTACATGCTAGATTTCATTGTAATGCAAATGAGCAAGGTTAACCGTGAAAAGGGCTATTGAATTCTAGCGTAGCGCACCGGAAAGGGAGTCGAGAAATGCTGACCGCGTTTGATTTTTCCGTGTTTCTCCAACTGCTGAGCGATCTGGCGTCAAAAACGCGGAAATGTACCCAAGTTTTAACCGTCAACAACTTAAGGTAATTCCCTTGAAATTGTTCTACTATCAAACTTTTTTTGAAACTTGGCGTACTGAACATTCATGGTATGAACATTATAAAAATGCAATTAAAAAATGGGGTCACCGTGCTTGTTTACGCGTCAGCAGGCTCTTAAAATGGGGTATTTTTACTGGTTGCGCGTTAAACGTTCGAATCACCTTCATACAGAATTAAATCTTGGTTACTTGAAAAGGACAAAGTTTTGTCTTGAAACTAAAGCTTCATTTATTGACATAAGCAGTATTGCTTCAATTAAGCCGTTTTTGATTGCCTGGTTGCGGGAATATTGCACTTTTTCGGACAGTTCCGTAGCTAACTTGAAGTCCTCGCCTTGGCCAAAACATACACCCAGTTGGGAACTATTTTCCAAAAAAATTCATGTTCTACTATCAAACTTTTTTTCCTCTTCAAATATGTTTTTCATTAGACTGTTCTTAGCAAATACCTAAAAGAAAAATCGGGGGTCACCGTGCTCGTTTAAGAGAAAAGGAAAATTTATTCCGTTATCGAGCTTAGTTTGAGGGAAATCTCTCACGTTTTGCACGTGCACGCGCTCGTGTGCGCGCGCTGATGACGCGAAAATCGTGCGCAGTAGGGATGCGCAATGCAATACTAAGGAATTACCTTAACTGTACTCGGAAAGCCTGAAACGTGCTAAAGACTGCAAGAAAGACGAGCGTGCATTACAATAATGTCGGAGCCGTGTCTGCATGACTAACCGTAAGTAAATTAAAAACATGCAGTAGTTTAGAAATACTTTCAAACGGTACTTGTTCTCTTATATGCCTTCAAACTGATTTTCTAATGCGGGAATTAAGCAATTGAATTTAACCTTATCCAATGGCTTTTATTTCATGATTCATGCGAGAGCAGCCACAGGCTCCCCAAGCTCAAAATACGTGGTTTATCAGACAGCTTCTGTATATAGAGAACTGTATGGGAAAATCACCGATCGTAAAAAAAAGATTGTTTAAATAACTATCTCATTTGAAATGAAGTTTTCTTTCCTCAAATGTGTCGCGAACTTGTCTCTTATGCCGATTTTAGAGCCATTTTGACACCGTTTAGTGAAGCTTTTGAAACCGTTACTCCTCTTTGAAAAGAATGGAAAAGCAGACCAGACCATCCGTCGCTGGCCAGACGTCACTCCACAAATCGTCTTCTCCTCAAATCGCAATAAAACAAACAGTTCCGTGAAATCGAAAGCAATTATCACCTATCCTTCTGAGGTTTTAGTCGCATCAAATGCAAGACCCTCTAAGAACTCCACGTTTAACAAACTTTATGCTCGAAAAATCACCTTTGAATTTCCAAGTTTATGCGTTGTGTGACATTGAAACAGCAGTCCGAGAAGGCTTTCGCGTAGGTCAGAAGATGAGTTTTTGCTAAGTGAACAGTTCTTGCACTAGATTAAGTATAAGGTTAAATGTTATAGTGCTGTATCGTATCGTCAATCGACATAACATGGGAGATATTGGTCTCTCGATGTACAGTAAATTTATGTGTCACAGAACCAGTACACTACAACTTTTTATTTCAGAGAAGTATCCGGCATAGAATGGTAGCAGAAAGATAGCACTTTAAGGAGGGGCCTGAAAGGAGGGGTGGGGGGGGGGGGGGGGAGGAGGGGAAGGGGAATTCGTATCCCCTTTCCCAGCGCTATCTTATGAAAAATCCCATTCCCATTTAGGATTTTTTTAAAATTCCCACTCGCATTTCAAACAAAGTATATAATAATGAACCAATAAAATACATGGCGCAGAATGGCCGGACATCATTAATATTCACACCTCATTAAGCATGAATTAGCATAAGAGTGACGCGATGAAGCGCGAAATTTGAAAGCGGACAATCAACAATTTAAAAGAAATCGCGTCAAAAATGGGCGAAACAGCTAACTTTAATCTTCGTTTTAAATGGCTTCTAGGTTGAAGAAGTCCCTACTTGTAGGCTGCAAAATGAAGACGAAAGTACACTTATTTAATCGAGACGCTCAGGAGATAGAAACGACTTGTAAAAACTATTGGAAATTTGAGTCAAAATGCGAATGATTTTAGAGGCATTTTATATGAGAACTGAAAAATGCTCGTTTTCTATCTTAAATTTCTAGTTTCTGGTCCAGCTTTTTATGAACTTGTAACCTGCAAAAGTTTCGTTTTAAAGTGAATTCAGATACCAAGCTGAAATGTCAAGAACAGCGGAAAGGAATCTACTTGGAATTTGTGTTTCTTGTATTTCGTATCACATAATGAGCCAGTTTACTCATTAATATGTATGCACTTCGCTTTTCTGAGTTCATGAATCTTGCGTAAGCAACACTTTCAGTGCTCCCTTGGGTGTTCAGTAATGGTTGAAAGTGTACTTTTCAGTCTGCCCGATTTTGCTGCGATCTCTGACGAACATTCACGATTGCGGACGACGATCTGTAAACTATCATCAGAGTGAGGAAATACATTTGGAGTGACTAGAGTGCGGCGTTGTCACTGTGAGATAAACATTTGAAGCTGTAACTAACTTTTCCCGTGTTCCGAGTAATCTTTCAAATTTTGCTCGGAGGGAAGAGCAAGATAAGTGCCGGGAAATTTTCCTCGAGGCGGCTACTAAAGCCTTTTGAAGTACTGATAAATTTGTGAGTTTCAGTGAACTCGTTTATCGTTGCCGGATTTGAACTTTTGCACACCGATTTGAATGAAACACGAGCGAACGGAAAATAAATATAAACCAGCCTGTAAGACTGTACACACCACGAAAACTGAGAACGGCGAAAGCGATGTTTACAAATCACGCTGACAGATCAGTTTTGATTATTTAGTTGCACTGTTAGTTAACAGTTGCCGCCGGTAAAGATATAGGGCGTCGGGCCTTCGAACAATCCTGATTTTATTGTTTTTGTTTTGCTTTTCTTATAGAAAGCGACCGCGGCGGCCGTTCCAGCTTCTCCTCTCACTAGCTCCTCTGACCGTTACATTAAAGACAAATCGAGATTTTTGTAGTTGCATGTGTAAAAAGCCACGAACCGTTGGGAAAATTTGCGGAATTGCTTTCTGCGCCTTATGCTGACCTTTAGGGGATTCGACTAGTAAGTGCCACTACATGGTCAAAACCATTTCAGATATCTTCCTACTATAGTTTTAGAGCAACACAATCCTGAGAGAGCAATCCACGCTTTAAGTCTGAGATTCTCGGATTAACGAGTATGTCACAATTTGTCCAGCACTGCACAAAAGGAAACAATGATAAAAGTGTCGCAAGCATTTCTGATTTCAATCTGATTTCAATCGCCTCAGAACAACTGTCGCTGATGACATACTTTAAG
>JAHPZR010007341.1:0-10000 GCA_019787425.1 Platygyra sinensis | reverse complement strand
CACTTCACTTGCGAGATGTTCATTGCCGAAGACCTTGTCAAAAATATTATATCTCCGGTTTATATTTGGCACAAATGGTTCATTCAAACGGTAAAATGCTCTTTCTCAAACCAAATAAATGTTTATCAAAGTTTCTGTGGCGCGCTGTTCACATTTTTTTACTTTCTGTGTTTCGGCAGTCGCGTCGGCGGCAGGTCTGTTGAAAAAATTATATCTCCGGTTATATTTGAAACAAATCGTTCATTAAAACAGTAAAAGGCTCTTTCTCAAACCAAATAAATGTTTATTAAAGTTTCTGTGGCGTGCTTCTCACACTGAGTTGTTTTTTACTTCAAGGAAAAGTTTTGTTTTTCGGCAGTCGCGTCGGCAAGTCTGTGACTTGCGTGATGTTTATTTTCTCAAGCGTCCCGAAGACCTTGTCGAACAACCTCGTTCTCCGGTTATATTTGACACAAATCGTTCATTCAAACGGTAAAATGCTCTTTCTTTAACCAAATAATTGTTTAGCAAAGTTTCTATGGCGGGCTGCTCAAGGTTTGTTATATTTTACTTCGAAAGTTCTGTATTTCGGCACACATCGGCAAATCACTTGCGAGATGTTTAGTAAGCGTTCCGAAAACCCTGTCGAAAAAATATATCTCCGGTTCTGTTTGACACAAATCGTTCATTCAAATGGTAAAATACTCTTTCCCTAACGAAAGTTTCTACGATGCATCGCTCACATTTTGATATTTTTATCTTTCTTCACGCAAAGTTGTGTGTTTATAATTTCGGCAGGCGTTTCCATGTTTCCAAGTCGCTTTCTTGTACCGTGTTTCCTTGTGTCGAAAAAATGTTTTCTTTCGGTTGTTCGCTCCATAAAGATGGGCTTGTCGAAGTGTGTATCCCCAGTAAATTTTTGATTTAACGGAAACATAATCTCCCGTTTAATAATATTCAGTCAGTTATAATTTTCTGTTAAAGTGCAAAAATAGTTTCAGTTAACATTTGCCAAGTCTAGTCTGAAGACATACGCGCGTATACTGTATACGCGTATTCAAAATAATGAAAACTCTTTTTTGCTCTGTAGCAAGAAACAATGACCTGTTAAGTTGTGTTAAGAAAAGAAGAGACAAAAGGTTAGCTCATACATACTAATGAGGCATACGCGCATACACTGCATACGCTTATGTGCGTATATGCATACACGTATACGCGTATTGGGCTGACGCGAATTACGCGTGTATTTTGGTTCGGATATATCTAAGCTGCACTGTAGGCAACTAGAAGAAGAGAAAGAAGAGACACGTAGGCAGCTCAGCTAGAAGAGGAAAAAGAAGAGAAGCATCGGAGACTTGAAGAAGAAAGAAGGCAGGAAGAAGAAGAGAAAGAAGAAAGTTGCAGAAGAGAGGACGAAGAAAGAGAAACAAGGAGACAAGAACGAGAATTGGGAAAATTAGAAATGGAAGCGGAACTTGTGACACAGAAGGAGGCTGCTGAGGCTGCCAAGAGAGAGCACGAACTAGAACTTGCGCGTTCAAGACAAGGAAAGCTGGATGATCGTTCACGTGGCAGAGAGGATCGAGCTAAGGCACCTAAACTCCCCTCGTTTGTTGATGGTAAAGATGATTTGGACGCATATTTGCAGAGGCTCGAGAGATTTGCAGATACAGCTAAGTGGAATAAAACTGAATGGGCATCGAAGCTCAGTGCCCTGTTGTCTGGACGAGCATTCGAAGTGTACTCACATCTTTCTGAGGAAGCAGCTAAAGATTATGACAAAGTAAAGATTGCGTTGATGAAGAGATATGATCTCACCGAAGACGGCTATCGTCGTAAATTTAGAGCATCCAAACTGGCAGTTGCCGAAAGTCCGGACCAGTTTATTGTGCCACTGGACAGATATCTGCTACGGTGGCTAGAGCTTTCAGATACTGAGCGTACCTTTGATGGTCTAAAGGACTTACTAGTGAAAGAACAGTTTATTGACTCCTGCCCTAAAAATTTGGCCATTCACCTGCGAGAAAGGGCACCTGAAACTCTAGCAAAAATTGCGAAGATCGCTGACCAGTACTTGGAGGCTCATGGTAAACATTTGTTCAGCCTAGTGAGCAGAAAGCAAACAGTGCAGCCTGATAGGGACGAAACCAAGAACACGCAGATTAATCCAACAGCTCTCCATTGCTTTAAGTGCAAAACCCGAGGTCATAAAGCCATCAACTGCCCAACGATACCAAAAAAGTGTTTTCTGTGTGGCAAGCAAGGACACGAAGCTAGAAACTGTCGATCAAGTGGACGAATATTTGGAGGACAAAGTAAGGATGGTAACAATGTGCAACGTAGTCAAGTGAGCGCCAGTTGTCTAGTTCAGCCGTCCAGTGACGTTAAACCTGCCGAAGAAGAAGTCGAGTCCTGTTACAAAGATGATCAGCTACTGTTAGCCTGTGGTAAGAAGATTTCCTTGCTAAGTAGTGCCTGTGTTTAACCGTTAACTGGAGTGAGAAGTAAAATGCCTGTTGTGAAAGGTAGAGTTGGAGAGAAGTCTGTTGATGTTCTGAGAGCTAGTGGCTGTAGTGGAATAGTAGTAAAGAGGGACCTTGTGTCTGAGGATCAGTTCACTGGCGACTTTAATGTTATGTTGCTCATCGACTACACGGCAAGGAAGGTGCCTGTTACGAAGATTGATGTTGATACACCTCATCGCAAGGGCCAATTAAAATGTTGTTAATGTACCGGGCGCGAGAGCTGCTGACGACCCAGATCCAAGCTGGCAAGATCATGTGCAAGAGGCGTGTGCTGTAACCACGAGAAGTCAAGCAAAAAAGGCCGGAGAACATATCCTGTTGAAGGTACCGGGTACTAAAGAAAGTCCTATATATAGTTGACAGAGAAAAACGTAAGCAAATGCAACGTGATGACGAAAGTTCACAGAAATATTGGGAGAAAGATTATGTAGTGGTACGAGGCCAGGCTGAAAATTCATTTGAAGTGAAAGGTGGAGTTCTGTACCGTGTATTCAAGCACCCTTATGTGAACGGAGGTAAACCTCTGAAGCAAGTCGTGGTTCCTGTGCAGCTGAGAAGTCGAATAATGGAACTAGCTCACGGATCGATCATAGGAGGTCACATGGGAATAAAGAAAACGGCTGATAAGATTCAGAGCGGATTCTATTGGCCAGGTATTCAAGGAGACGTGACTCGCTATTGCAAGTCCTGTGATGTATCTCAGAAGACAGTTAACAAGGGTTCAGTACCGAAGGTTCCCTTAGAGCCAGATGCCATTAATTGACAAGCCGTTCAGGAGAGTAGCGATCGACCTGGTTGTACCTATTGGTCCCCCGAGTGAAGACGGTCATAGATATATATTGAAATTGGTCGACTTTGCAACCCGTTACCCTGAGGCTGTCCCGCTCAAGGACATTGATACTGAGACTGTGGCAGAAGCGTTGGTGGATATCTTTATTCGTTATTCTCTCGGAGATCTTGAGTGACCTTGGTACGCAGTTCGTATCTGAGTGTATGAAGAAAGTGACGCGGCTTTTGAGCATTAAACAGCTCATTACGACTCGTTATCATCCTATGTGTAATGGCCCGACACAAAAGTTTAATGGAACTATGAAGAGCATACTAAAGAGATTGTGCAGTGAGCAGTTAAGACAATGGCATTGCTACATCAACCCGTTATTGTTTGCATATCGTGAAGTTCCTCAGGAGTCTACTGGGTTTTCCCCGTTTGCTGTTTGGAAGAGCTGTCAGACTGGCGATGTTTATTCTTAAAGAGCTCTGGACGAAAGAGCTGGAAGAACCTTAGGTAAAGAACAGCTATCAGTATGTGTTTGACTGAGCTACGCGAGAAGCTGGAAGATACCCTCAAGCTTGTGCACACCGAGCTTCAGAAAGCCCAGGACAAAGGCAAGCATTACTACGACCGTCAGACTAAAGTTAGGAAGTTTGTACCAGGAGATAAAGTGTTAGTGCTGCTACCGACTGACCATAACAAGCTTCTAATGCAGTGGAAAGGTCCACTTGAGGTTAGTGCAGTAGTGGGTCTCAACGAGTATTAAGTGCATGTCAGAGGAAAGGAGAGAGTTTACCATGCTAACCTACTAAAAAAGTACTTTGAGCGAGAAGATTCTGTACCCGTTGGAGCAGTGGCTGTTGGAGTGGATACTGTCATTAGTAAGGACGAACTTGTTAAATGTGAAATAGACGAAGTTGATCCAGTAGTTGATGTTAATTTTTTGGAGATTGGTGGCTATGTCGCTAAAGATTCAGTCAAATATGTGGCCATAGGAGATAACCTTTCTCCCATGCAGAGCACCGGAATAAGAGACATTGGACTACCTCATCTCTTGGTACTATTTATCTAATTTTTCGTTGTAATTAGAAATTTAAGAAATTTTTTCCCAAGAGAGGGTTATGTTACGAAAAATTGTGGCGTGACTTGCGTGACTGTCTAGAATCGTCTACAAGTTTCGTGCATATTTAATTAGTATCGTATCACAGTGATTCAGCAATTCTTTTTTAAGTCGTTTACGTATGATGCTGTAAATAATTTTATGTTGCAATGTTACTTTATTTAGTAGAGCCGGAAAGTTCTAGAACCTTATGCTGTAAAGTATATAAGCGAATCGGTGTAGTTTTTAAGTGGTTTTTGCCAGGAGTGTTTTTAGAGAGAATAATCTCGTGAGTCAGTAGTGTTTACGTACGAAGTGTTGGCGGAGACCGTGTTTGCTAAAGTGTGACAGAGGTCGCGTGTACATCCGGCAGAGGCCGTGTTTATACAAGTCTGACGGAGGTCGAATTTGAAGTATAATAAATTTGCAAGCCTAGTAGGTCTAGTGTGGAGTTTACTACTTTGGTTTGGAATAAATAACCTTGTTGCTGTTCCAACAACCCTGCATTCTGTTTAAACTGCAAACTACCTACCACTTTAAACATCGAACCCGCAACACTCTGTCATTGTCACAACTTTATATGCTCGTGCAGCCTGCCAAAAATCTCTCATTCCTTTTCAAAGGTAAGGTTTGACGACATAAATGTGATCTTATAAACAGATACCTGCATGTTGTACAAGATTGGTCTTACTTGACACGTTGTAAGTCATTGGATCGACATTTAATGTAGTAAAACCAATCCAAGCTATTGATTGTTACTTTGATGAAAAACACCGTTTACTATGTTGTAAAGACGGTCTATCACTTAAAAACCTATGTTCGGGAGAGCTTGAATCTTTCATGACTTACATGCTTACCTTTTCTAGGAATGAGTGACAAGATGTCAAATATCAAATACTTTTACGACTCGAGGCTATGTGGTTTTGGCGGTTGTAAGTTTATTTTCTACATGGATTTTTTAACGCAGTAAAATAAACCAAAAAGTGAGTTTAAGTCCTTGGTTCTGTTACAACCTGTCAAATGTAAGCCTGAGTTCTGACCACTCTCTTAACGTAAACCATTGGTTACTAGTAATATAATATATAAATACATGTACATCACAAAATTCCTGAATGTACAAACCTTCTTGTCTAGTACTGTGAAAAACCAGAATATCCATAATGAAGTCTATGTTGCCCTTAATTTGTGTCCTGCCCATTCCATTGGATTTGTTCGCACGGTAGATTGAGCTTGACTTCCAGTCTGCCCAGTAAATGAAATCCTTGTACTGGGTTAAAGCAAAAGGCTTTGGAAGTTCAGTTGCGACGATCCTCCGATTTGTGCCATTTAAATCTGCACATTCAATTATCTTCTTTTCAGCATCCACCCAGAATATAAGTCCCAAAGAGAAGTCGATTGTCAAGCCGGTTGGACGAGTTACATTGCTGACAACTATATGCCTGTTTGAGCCGTCCAAGTCTGCTCTCTCTACTTTTGGGTCCTCTCCACCATTAGCCCAGTACATGTGCCTGTGGTTTAGATAAGAACAACAATGGATGAGTCAACCACCAGCATAAAAGGTGCAAGAAAAGCACAAATTATTTGTCAGTGGCAATTTGAAGGCTTAGAAATTTGCGATGGCAAAAAGTTGTTCTGATAGCAACCTTAGCAATCCACAATTTGTGCAATTCCCACCCCCCCTCCCCCAGGAAATTCCAATCTCTTCTGTGGGAGGAATATGAAGAGTATGAATATTTTCTGGAACTGCACATTTACAAAAAAAAATTCCATCATTCAAGCTGCTGTAATATCATACTTACACATCAGTTGTCTCACAGTTAACTAAATTTATTTTTGTCACACTCCTTCCATTGCCTGCATTCACTTCAATAAACATTAATTTGTGATTGGTTACAGGGTTCTACAGAGAATACATCTCTGCAGGGGTTTTATCAACCTTTGCTGCAGGACAGGAACTAGTTTTCAGAGGCAGGTAAAACTTTTACAACTGAACTTCTTCACGAGAAAACCTTTCTACCAGAAACCAGGCTGCCATTTAGGGCCGTAACCTGTAACAACTGTTACAGCTAAGTATGCTTGATTCTCCCTTGATGGTACAAATGAAATTGCTTGTTGTTGATAGAATTCAAACAAGTTTGTGACAAGTTTGCTATGGGTGTGGAGAACAATGCCACAGGTGACTCAAAACTTAATGACACTGCTGTAGAACGTCAAAACAGGCAGCAAAATTATCATCACAGCCAGTCTACTCGTCCAGTCCCCGGCCCTTTACGAAACCCCCGTATCTGTTGCACATTTACCCTGATACTGGATCAAGAGTCAGTTCCCGTGGCTCCCACAAGTCTTTCCAAATCAGCATCTTCCTGTGCTGTCCATCCAGCCTTGCCACTTCTATTCTCTGAAGCTCGGAATCTGTCCAGTAGAGATTCTTAGCTATCCAATCTACTGCCAAGCCATTGGGGAAGTATAAGTCCACAACAATCAAGTGCTCTATGCTACTGCCATTCAGGAATGCTCTACTTATCGACTTGAGAGTCACATCTGTCCAATAAATCTGCATATCGTGAACACTGAAGTCGAGAGCATTTACTTTTTTGACACCAACCAAGGGAATGATGTTGCCGTTATTGGTGTCAAGAGAAATTCTCCGGATGTCATCAGAGTTTGCGAACAACAGGAATGGTTCTGGCGCTGCATGCAAGATTCAGAATGCCAAGCAGTTCATTAGTTTCAAATTTCCAAACAGTTCATTAATCTGTGAACCAATGAACAATCTAACAAAGAACGCAGTAAACTGGTCCATTAACATGTACAAGCCCAGCTGGCTTTTCTGGCTTACGCATCTCTAAAATCAGTCCTCAAGTATTTGTTTCCTAATGAAATTTCAGCCTGGTTTACTTTAGTCGGTCAACCCTAACCCTGCTAATCAATCAGCACATTTAAAACCTAAATTCACTTTAATTATGACATTGTACAGGAAAGCTTGGTGTCCAAAATCCACAAAACCCCTTTTCACTTGGGAATGTTTGCTGTGTTGAGGCCATTGATGTTGCCGGTGAACTTGCCCGTTGTTGAATTAATTCACTCAAAAAGCAACAGGTTTCTTTCGTGTGTGAAGATCAAGGTACCAGTTAACTAACCACTTTATGACAGCTCTTTCATGGATGAATTGAAAACCACTTACATATGCACCTCTTTTTGTCAGCAAGCAGCTCCATACCGTTTGGACATTCACATTTAACTCCCGAAGGTCTGTATAAACATAGATGACTACAATTTCCATTGTTATGCTGGCAGTCATTAGAACCTAGGGAAGAAATGGGCCAATCAGACATTAAGTACGTGTTCGTTAATGCATCCTACTTAAAAGAATCACTGGAACCACATTTTACTGCTAAACAAATAATTCATCTATTTCTTACCATATGTGAGGTTAAGATTTACAGCTTTCAATCCCATCAAATCAGGCAAGCTGTCAATGATCGTTTGTCTGTCCTTGCGGGTTTTTTTGTTCATACTCTCTATGGCCCTTTTCTGCCAGTCTGTCCAATATAGGTGATCACCAAGGACCGTTAAACCAAAGATATGCGGTAACTTGTCATTCAGGACCACTCTGCGATTGCTCCCATCCAAATTCATGACCTCAATCTTGTCCAATTTGGCATCAGCCCAGTAGATCTTGCGGGAAAGATAATCAATGGTAAGACCATTAGGCCACGCAACGGAGTCATTGACCAAAATGGTGCGGTGACTCCCATCCAGTGCTGCTCGTTCAATCTTCGGATACTTTCCCCAGTCAGTCCAGTACATGAACCTGGGAAAGACAAAATTACAGAATCAACTATGATAGGAGTTTCCACTTGCAAAGCCACAGACATTACATAAGATACACGAATGGTAAGAAGTAACCTCTTTTCTTTGTAGCTGGGTTTTGTTACCTTTTATTAGCTTGCAGATACTAGTATTGACAGAGGCCCAGTTCTTTATTGACATTAGAATTAATTTACAATCTTCAATCTCTCTTTTCATTCCTCATTATACATTTTTACAATTAGACTAGGACTTCATTTTTACAATTAGCTAGGGCTGGTGTTAACACTAGCTTCATATTTTACATTTAGAAACGCACACAAAGGCAAACAGACAAACATGCAGACAAGTAGACGAACGCGTTTACAACTGGAAAGCGCATGCAAAAGTGAGCTGTCATAAGAAGTTTCGCATTAAACATTTACTACCATTTGCGTTCAACCCTGAAGCACAGAGGAAGTTGGATACGGCCTGAAAGGCATCATGGTTGGTCGTATTAGCGAATCACGAACGCTCTTTTATCGTGGTCATGAAAATCAACATTTTTACCTACTTGTTTTTAGCTTTGCGATTTCAAACCCACAGGGCAAGTTCTAGTTGGTACTGGGCTAGTTGCTGGAAACTTTTTGACCCTAGACTTAATTTCTAAGACAAGTAAGGACTTGACTTCGGTGGTTCACTGTCGGCCTTCGTTACCCTTCGTGAAATTTGAGTTGACGTTACATTTTGTAGATTTCTCTCCAAACCCAAACTTGTCAGACTTCAAAATTATATCCATTCCAAAGTAAGTTAACTTCCTAATAGAAAACGATCAGGCGTCCCTAAGCGCCCCTCTGGTTAGTGAATTATACGATGCTGAAGTTGGTGAATTTTTGCCACTATTTGCCTTTCACGCGATGAAATGTGACGAAACAACCCGCGAAATTGTGCGTAGAGTCCGCGTAATCTCCTGGTTTAAAAAAAGCAAATTTAACTACTTTTCTTCGTTTTACCAATTAAAATCATATAATCAATTATTTCTTGTTCCGAGTGTTCTACCAAGAATAGTTATAGTTTTTCTATAAGACGTCGCATCTCTTACCGTTTTCCTGCTATACAGTCATGTACATCTGTATAGTATTACATGTATTCGTCCAAAGTTTGAGATTTTTTAGGCAGTAAATATGACAGCACGATCGCCAAAAACTAAAGGAAACCTAGTTGTTTTCGTGGTATTTTTATCCTTTAAACTCGCTTTATTTTCCTTGCAGTTGTTAGGTTGCATTGACGTTATTATTTTTTATGTCTGTTGCCTGGTAGATTGCTGTATTTTTACAGGTTAACGTTATTCAGGGAACAGTTGCCCCTTTTTATGAGGGAAAAATTGACAAATTATCCAGTTGTTCAAGCAATTCCTTGTTGTTTCTGTGATATTTATTTAATAGTTCTCGTACATGTAGGTCAATGTTTCTTTGCAATTCTTGTGCTCAACAGGGATCAGAGTATACACAATTGATTAAGAACTGATTTCTACGGATATAAATTCATAACCAGTGCTGTAACCAAGAGCTGTGGAATGAAAAGAGACAGCTCCTATTCATACGCTGCCTCTACAATGTAGCTTTGAGTATGCTTGATGAGCTTGCTGTAGTATCCGTTCCTCCGCAAGCAGTGCGAGCCTACGTTGTATCACGTGATATCGCGTTAAAACAGTTCTATCCAACATGGAGTGTGTTCACTGACGATCTTACATTGGCGACGAGGATTGCGGATTACAAGAAGAAAACTAGAAGCAGCGAAGAGAATATCAGCGTAATCTACGGCTAAGACCTCAAA
>JAHPZR010007340.1:30000-32499 GCA_019787425.1 Platygyra sinensis | reverse complement strand
ACTCGTGAAAGTTTGGGAGAACTCGAAAAGGCTGTGGAAACACTCGCCTGCGGCTCGTGTTCCCACAGCATTTCTCGTTCTCCCAAACTTCCACTCGTGTTTGTATAACTCGATAGAAACACGGTACATGTTTTCTATTTGTTAACCCTTTCAGTGCCAAGGACGTACTTATAGATTTTACTCTGTCTAACGTCAGACGATTTTACTCGTCAAAGGGAAACCCCTTGGCACTGAAGGGGTTAAATACAGGGTATGGTTTCGGGTTACATATCTTAAAGGGGGTAGGAAAATTAGTGCTTTTTGTCTTAAACAGGGCCAGGATATGAGGGGCTGGGCCGCACCTCCCCACCCAAGGATATATCGAGGTACCCATCCCCCGGGGATGTTGGGTCAGTAAATCCTCCATTTAAGACATTTTCCTGTCGACAAAAATGGAAAACAGAGGCACGGCATCATCGCCACACAACCAGCTTCACCGTGAACCAACCTCAGCCTTCCAAATGACAATAAATCTACAATGACAACAATCAGATGAAAGAGTACAGAGCTTTTTGGAACAAGGTCCACTATGCTTTCCCAGTCATGAAGGAATGATAATAATGATTAGCTCTAACTGACATTACCTTTTGCTGCTGTCCACACATAAATAGGCTCGCTCATTCTTCCCTCGCCTTCCAAAGTGAAGCTCCGGGCTGTGATCATGTACTTCGTGTAATGCTGCAGGTCACGTATCTCGTAAAACGTATCACTCGTCCTCAGGGTTACATTAAATTCTTTACCCAAATTAATATCCCGATAAAATATCTCGTAACCTTGAAATATTCCATGTAACAGTTCAGTTGGTCCGTTCCAAGTAATAGACAGGTCGATGGACCTCTCTTTTGGGGCATTCTGAACTTGAAGGCTGACAGCTATTATGAATACTGAGAAAGGAAAAGACGTAGGCACGCAATGAGTGCAAAGGGTCTGAATTCTTGAATGAAGCAATCCACAAATTCTAAAAGGTCAATACAGTCTCCGTCAACTAACAGCAAAATGGTGAGTCTGTTAAAAATATTTATCCCTATGAAGTTTTTATTTAAGGAAGAGCAATTTGTGTGTGATCAGAAATTTCATCTGCTCATCAAACAGAGAATAAATGATATGTAATCTTACTGTCGTTCGCCTCAAGGCTGTTAATCTGGTGTGTGCTTTCTGTGAGCCAGTTTATAACAGGTTCGACTGCACTGTACCCAGTCTCTGTACATTTCGCTGTAAACTCGCATCCCACAGCGCCTGATGCGTCCCTAAAGAAATAAACCGGACATACTAGTGAGTTAGTAAACATGGTTTACACTAACAAACTAAGTTAACTGCTAAACGGTTTGTCAAATAAGTATTCTGCGAGGGGGATTCCGACCGACCTTAAATTTTCGAAAATTTAAGGTGGCTCTGAACCCCCCTCGCAGAATTTGTTTAAACTTTGCAAAAAGTTGCATCTAATGATGCTGATTACAATTCGATAATAAAAAAATGGGGGTCACCGAGCTCGTTTTTGAGTTTTAAGCGCTTAAAGCTAAAATTAAGGGTGTTTTTAGCAGGGTGTTTTTTATTGTTGCTATAGTAACCTATTGTGCCACAAAATTAACAGCAACTTGTTCCCCAATGATTGGGCAGTTTGTTGATACCTTGATTGTGGCGTCAACCGGTATAGAATGGTTATAATGACCCATCAAACTCTAAGTCTTGAAAAGTACTGGAAACTGTAACCAGCCACCTTCATACCATAGAGACGTGTTTAAAGAACTGTATCAAGCACGACAGACAGTGGTAAGACGATCGACCCGCACGGCAGTACTTTGTTGTCCTCAATTGAGGTGTTTAGTAATATGGTAAACTGGAAAATTTATTGCGATGATCATTCTTCACTTTCATCTACAACCGCAGTTCAAATATGAATTATTTCATATATACTTCACAGTATTTCACTCCTCACGGGAGATATGAACTCAATAAATTGACCTTGCTCCCAATATATGGCTTCATAGCTCAGTTGGTAGAGCATAGCACCGGTATCGCGGAGATCACGGATTCGAATCCCGTTTAAGCGCTGATTTTTTTCAGGCTTCTTCTTTCCAGTTGCTTAAATTGGAAAATTCATTTCGATGATCATTCTTCACTTTCATGGTAAGACATTGTTTCAAATGTCTGATGTATCTTCGAGATATTTGCCAATGTAAAAAGAGGCATTTCTATTGTATTTGATACACAATGAAAGATATGATTTACCAATATTTTTCAACTGTAACATTAACATCACCAGCCATATTATGATACAATGATTGAACCTGCAGAAAACAGAGAAGATGCTGTCACAGAACTTTAAGTAGTACTTCATATCACATTCATTTTATTTTCTTTACAAAATAGACTACGAGCAGTCTCATTCTTTTCTTAGTCCGTTGAACAAAACGCGCGAGAATGCTAAGGCCCGAGACGGGAAAGGCACTGTCTCTTGTG
>JAHPZR010007340.1:20000-25000 GCA_019787425.1 Platygyra sinensis | reverse complement strand
GACTTCTATAAGAAGTTTAGTGTAAACCTAAGCCATTTGTGGCTCCACCGTAAAGGATATACGCATAGGCGTACGAGCCGGGGGGCGGGGGGGGCTGCAGCCCCCCCAGTCGCAGAAAATTTTGAGATTTTTCGGGCAAAACGCTGATGATTCGGGCAAAAGTACTCGGGAGAAAGCGTTCTAAAAGGTAGTCAAGGCCTGGCTTGTAGGTTACTTTCACTGGCGTTTGTCTTGTCAAATCGGAGTTAAGGTCAAATGATCTAAGGATCCACAATTGCAGGTATTCTGTTTTGGAAAAGCCATATGCCAATTAAATGTGCACCGTGGGAATCCATGATGTTATTTCCATTAGTGACAAAAGGATGAAAGCAAAGACGACCAAGATGGGCTCCTGCCAAGACTTATGTTTTTGTGGTGGCTCTAAAAAGAGCCCTTTTGAATGGCTCCGCAAAGTGCCAGTTTAAAATTTTCCTGAACTTCTC
Organism: Platygyra sinensis; assembly: GCA_019787425.1. Lineage (NCBI taxonomy): Eukaryota > Metazoa > Cnidaria > Anthozoa > Scleractinia > Merulinidae > Platygyra > Platygyra sinensis. The sequence goes on along the minus strand of JAHPZR010007340.1, from coordinate 24,518 downwards.
GCACGAGGAACAATTAACTATTTCGGTTTCTGATTTTACCAGGGTGTCGAATGAAGTCATAGGCTAGGAGTATGCAATGTTTCAAAATAACTACAGTGCAATCCTGATTTCTCGAACCCTCATTTTTTCGATCCTTCCGATAACTCAAACCAAAAGTCGTTTCCCTCTCCTCACTCAAACGCCATAATTTCACGAACTGTCCGGCCGATTTTTAAAAGCAATTTTCATCAGTTCCCTTGGATGTTCCAAAAAATCGGAATTCGGCTGTGTTTCCTTAATGATAACAGTTTCATTAGACGTAAGAATTGGGAACGTTTTTGTTTTTACTGCGATTTGAGTACGTGTATACAACTGACACTTTCGGGCATTTTGTAATTTTTTTCGGGCAATAAGGTCACCGCCCCCCCAAGTCCGAGGGTGCCCGTACGCCTATGGATATACGTGGCGAAGAACCGTTAATAAGGAGAGAGAACATCTCGGATTCATGACATGCCTGCAGAGAGGCAGAGGTGACGGCAAATGGCCGATCCGCTTGGAGGAGACTGATTGACTCTCCATTCTCCACGAGGAGAGTAGAGAAAGGTGAAGACCGTAAGCTATTAAATCATACTAGCTGCCCCGACCTCTTTATTTTTATGTTTCGATTATAGTTATTGTACGTTCAAGTGCTTTATGGTAAAGTGCTTGTCTACGTTCTATTTTTGTTGCTTCATGGTTTGCTGTAAAATTCCAGGAAAAACCACTAGATTGATGGTGTTGTAGAGTACGTACCTTGACATCCGTACAGCTCCACCCTCATAGATATGTAGCCACCCCATTCTATTGGTCGAAAACGGACGTAACGTGCAATGATTGGTGGTTTTAGATCATGTGAAACAACAGTGTCCTGGTCTGTGTTTCCCGCAAATTCCTAAATGAGTAACGTGAAAAATATTTACGGCTATTTCAAACTTTAGCTTACTATTTCAGACCATCATTATGTTGGAGACGAGGTTATTCAACATCAATACAGAAGTGTTATTGAGAACTTTTTACACTATTGTTGTTTACGAAATAGCCATCATTTTCACCAAAGTAACTTTCTCATAGAAAAAAGACCTTTACCATGGTATAAGGAATAGATGTGGCATAGTGGTTAGCAATAGGTGTCAAATGTCTCGTCAATCCTCCTTTATGCGGTTATCAGGTGGAAATTTCATTACAGGGATTCAACTTTCGCATGCAGGGGTTCTCTATTCATCATCTCGGGAACATAATCACTTGGTTATGATCGTTGTCATAGTATAAAGACGTGGAAATTTCTCTGATAGACGTGATCACGCAATTCCTTTAAGGTCGGCACGCACGATGGGACTAGTCCCTGCGACTAGTCCCTGCAACAAGTCGCAGGGACTAGTCGCATTGTGTGAACTGCTTCAAAATCTAGTCCCAGGGACCAAATTTAGTCCTTGCGACTAGTCCCATGAATTCAAACTGGTTTGAATTCGTGGGACTAGTCGCAGGGGCGGACTTAACTTGGTCCTCTGCGACTAGATTTTGAAGAAATAATGACCAGTTCACACGATGCGACTGGTCCCTGCGACTAGTCGCAGGGAGTAGTTGCCAGTTTACACGATGCGACTAGTCCCTGCGACTTTTTGTAGTCTGTCTACTGTGTTACGAGTAAAAAATGTAATAAAGTTGTCTTGTCTTGAAAATGGAGCTTTAATTCCCTAATTATTTTTACGAGTGTTTTGTTGAGTCGTTTGGGCTCTCCAAAAGAGAATAAGAATCAACGCTTTAATGAAATAAGTGCGTTAACCTTGTATGTCGTATATTGCTGCCTGTAGTCATTGAATTCCCTTCATGGTTATTGTACTGTAGCATGTATTTGGTCACCCATTGTGCGCTATCACTTCTACCTTGTGTGGCTACTCGTGTCACTTTAGTGTACGAACTACCAACGTCGATCTGGAGCCATTGATTGCGATCTAAGCTTTGAGCAGACCAACTGCCTCCTTTACCTGGAGAATGTTGAGCGTTCAGTCTACCTCGAATGGCAGCCAGAGAAGCACTGCGTTCTGAAGATGCGCTGATCTGTCCATCAGTGATTGCACCAGTTTCCATGCCCAAAGCGTCTTCACATTCTAAAGCTTTTGTGGAATTGATACAAATTCAACTTTGAGTATATATGACAATGATGGTTTTCTCAAAACTAGGCCAGGTTTTTGAAATCAACAAACATATTTTGATTGAAAGTCACGTTATCGTTATATACTCGGCTTAATTTGGATTTCTCACTCCCATATTTTTCATTTTTACAACAGGATCCTGCAGGAATAGAAGTAAATAATGACTACAGCTATAAAACAAAAAGAAAAGTAACAAAACAAAAAACCTTTCCCTTTTCCTTCATTGAAATTGACAATAATTAACAATTATTATTCAACAAATTGTAACACTATCCAAATATGGTCATGATGCTCTCGATATCTGTCATCCGTAGGTAACAGATATCCGTCGATATACGTAGCTTCGTACGTGGGAAGAAAAAGTGAAGTGAAAAAATGTCGACAGAAAGGTTTAAAAATGTTACGAGCTTGGAAATCAATTTTGTTATCAATTTGTTGAATAATAAAACAATTATCCTGCTCAATCTCGCGGAATATCGTCTGATTTTAGCCGACTCGGCCTACGGCCTCGTCGGCTAAGTATCAGACGATATTCCGCGCGATTTTGCAGGATAATTGTTAATTATTGGACGAGGTTGAGCAAAATATCGTGATTTGTCAGAGGCGAGCTGATCAATTATTTGTCGAAGCCGAAGGTTGAGGCAAATAATTGATCGGCGAGACACTGACAAATCACGATATTTTGCGATAACCGAGTTCAATAATTGTTTTATCATTCGATCACCAAGTTTGTTTTCATATTTTAATCACTTCCTAGCAGCTCAGGGAAGCGATCAGTCATTTTTCTCTCGAGAACATGGTTCCAATTACGCGTGAGCAGAACATTATTTGCAGGAAAACACGTTTAGACGGTACTACGCATGAGCAGACCATTATTTGTAGGCAGTTATGTGCAGGTCACGTGGTGGGCTGCCGGCCAATGGAAGGGAAGAAAGAACTGCATCGAATGATAATCAGTATTGTTCATCACTGGTTGATGCTCTGTCTACCGCGATAAGACTTTCATTGGTCGGCGTCCTCTGTCTCAAATTACGAACCTCCTTTATCACGCCCTTGTAGAACTGTCAATTATGTTCATAAGACGCATTTGCGCCTGCGTACTAGTTAAATCTAGGCCATTCGAAATAGACTATGTAAAATTCATATACTCCATTTAAGAAGAATACGGTATTTTTGTGGAAGTAATTGAAACTGGGATTTCCACAAAATTGATTTTTCTAATTTATGCTCCGAAGTTGGTATCAGCAAGACAGAAATACAATGCAAGATGTTTTCAACCTCTCCTTGCTTCCCTAAGCAACTTGCATTGGAAATTACCTTGACATCCGTACAGTTCAACCCTCATGGAGATGTATCTCTGCCAAGCTATCGGTCTAAAACGGATATACCTTGCTGTGATTGGTGGGTTTAGATCGTGATAAACCACGGTGTCATGGTCTTCGTTTCCAGCAAAGTCCTTAATGAGCAAGATGACAAGTTGTTAGAGATATGACGTTTTTTTGTGATAAATCATGGTGTTTATTGCTGGTTTTCAGTGTCCCGCCATTCAAAATAGATCGAAATAAAAATCAAAAACCGTTCAATAGATATAGTCCAGAATCTGGGAAAGAAAGAAGGTAAATATGCAAAGCCTCTCGCCAAGATCCAGCTCACAGAAATTTTTCTTAAAGTACACCTAACCCCAAATTTTTTTTCTCGCTAAAACGAATCTACTTGTTATTTGAAATACTTCTGCGAAAAAAAATTTGATTCGGATAAATCCTCGATTTTCTGTGCTCCGACGAAATCTCAAAAATGGCTCCAAAACACCGCCATTTTGTTGCACGACCGAGTCTGAGGAGAATGGGTCCAGCAGCTGTTGTGACATCTACCCAGGAAGATCGAATATCTCCCGTCCTCTCATTTCCTTGGGGATGATACAAAACATATTCGAAAAGTGCGCAGAAACGCCTTCCAGAGGTGCTATCGGCTGTTGCAACAGTATCCCAGATTTAAAGAAAGATATGCTATACAATTTAATAACGATGATCGGTCAATAGTACATAAAACGTAAACGATTGTTGATTTTGTCGAATTATCGAACAAGCGAACTAAATCTGGAGAACCAGTGAAGAACTCTTAGTGGAATTTTGTTCCGCAGACTTTCAAACGCTGTTCTCAAGATTTTCTGCTGAAAGCCAACCAGCAATTTGCAGAGATACTAACGACAAACTATATCTTCCAATCCCACAGTATTTATAACATATCCGGCAAAGTCGTGCGATAAATTACGAAGCATTACGACCGATACATAAGCTTACTGATATGTAAACAAGTCGCAACTATACGCCGCCAACCAACACTTATT
>JAHPZR010007340.1:7500-12500 GCA_019787425.1 Platygyra sinensis | reverse complement strand
GAATCGAAAGAGAAATAAGTGTTGGTTGGCGGCGTATAGTTGCGACTTGTTTACATATCAGTAAGCTTATGTATCGGTCGTAATGCTTCGTAATTTATCGCACGACTTTGCCGGATATGTTATAAATACTGTGGGATTGGAAGATATAGGTTGTCGTTAGTATCTCTGCAAATTGCTGGTTGGCTTTCAGCAGAAAATCTTGAGAACAGCGTTTGAAAGTCTGCGGAACAAAATTCCACTAAGAGTTCTTCACTGGTTCTCCAGATTTAGTTCGCTCGTTCGATAATTCGACAAAATCAACAATCGTTTACGTTTTATGTACTATTGACCGATCATCGTTATTAAATTGTATAGCATATCTTTCTTTAAATCTGGGATACTGTTGCAACAGCCGATAGCACCTCTGGAAGGCGTTTCTGCGCACTTTTCGAATATGTTTTGTATCATCCCCAAGGAAATGAGAGGACGGGAGATATTCGATCTTCCTGGGTAGATGTCACAACAGCTGCTGGACCCATTCTCCTCAGACTCGGTCGTGCAACAAAATGGCGGTGTTTTGGAGCCATTTTTGAGATTTCGTCGGAGCACAGAAAATCGAGGATTTATCCGAATCAAATTTTTTTTCGCAGAAGTATTTCAAATAACAAGTAGATTCGTTTTAGCGAGAAAAAAAATTTGGGGTTAGGTGTACTTTAAGAAAAATTTCTGTGAGCTGGATCTTGGCGAGAGGCTTTGCATATTTACCTTCTTTCTTTCCCAGATTCTGGACTATATCTATTGAACGGTTTTTGATTTTTATTTCGATCTATTTTGAATGGCGGGACACTGAAAACCAGCAATAAACACCATGATTTATCACAAAAAAACGTCATATCTCTAACAACTTGTCATCTTGCTCATTAAGGACTTTGCTGGAAACGAAGACCATGACACCGTGGTTTATCACGATCTAAACCCACCAATCACAGCAAGGTATATCCGTTTTAGACCGATAGCTTGGCAGAGATACATCTCCATGAGGGTTGAACTGTACGGATGTCAAGGTAATTTCCAATGCAAGTTGCTTAGGGAAGCAAGGAGAGGTTGAAAACATCTTGCATTGTATTTCTGTCTTGCTGATACCAACTTCGGAGCATAAATTAGAAAAATCAATTTTGTGGAAATCCCAGTTTCAATTACTTCCACAAAAATACCGTATTCTTCTTAAATGGAGTATATGAATTTTACATAGTCTAATTCGAATGGCCTAGATTTAACTAGTACGCAGGCGCAAATGCGTCTTATGAACATAATTGACAGTTCTACAAGGGCGTGATAAAGGAGGTTCGTAATTTGAGACAGAGGACGCCGACCAATGAAAGTCTTATCGCGGTAGACAGAGCATCAACCAGTGATGAACAATACTGATTATCATTCGATGCAGTTCTTTCTTCCCTTCCATTGGCCGGCAGCCCACCACGTGACCTGGACATAACTGCCTACAAATAATGGTCTGCTCATGCGTAGTACCGTCTAAACGTGTTTTCCTGCAAATAATGTTCTGCTCACGCGTAATTGGAACCATGTTCTCGAGAGAAAAATGACTGATCGCTTCCCTGAGCTGCTAGGAAGTGATTAAAATATGAAAACAAACTTGGTGATCGAATGATAAAACAATTATTGAACTCGGTTATCGCAAAATATCGTGATTTGTCAGTGTCTCGCCGATCAATTATTTGCCTCAACCTTCGGCTTCGACAAATAATTGATCAGCTCGCCTCTGACAAATCACGATATTTTGCTCAACCTCGTCCAATAATTAACAATTATCCTGCAAAATCGCGCGGAATATCGTCTGATACTTAGCCGACGAGGCCGTAGGCCGAGTCGGCTAAAATCAGACGATATTCCGCGAGATTGAGCAGGATAATTGTTTTATTATTCAACAAATTGATAACAAAATTGATTTCCAAGCTCGTAACATTTTTAAACCTTTCTGTCGACATTTTTTCACTTCACTTTTTCTTCCCACGTACGAAGCTACGTATATCGCCGGATATCTGTTACCTACGGATGACAGATATCGAGAGCATCATGACCGTATTTGGATAGTGTTACAATTTGTTGAATAATAATTGTTAATTATTGTCAATTTCAATGAAGGAAAAGGGAAAGGTTTTTTGTTTTGTTACTTTTCTTTTTGTTTTATAGCTGTAGTCATTATTTACTTCTATTCCTGCAGGATCCTGTTGTAAAAATGAAAAATATGGGAGTGAGAAATCCAAATTAAGCCGAGTATATAACGATAACGTGACTTTCAATCAAAATATGTTTGTTGATTTCAAAAACCTGGCCTAGTTTTGAGAAAACCATCATTGTCATATATACTCAAAGTTGAATTTGTATCAATTCCACAAAAGCTTTAGAATGTGAAGACGCTTTGGGCATGGAAACTGGTGCAATCACTGATGGACAGATCAGCGCATCTTCAGAACGCAGTGCTTCTCTGGCTGCCATTCGAGGTAGACTGAACGCTCAACATTCTCCAGGTAAAGGAGGCAGTTGGTCTGCTCAAAGCTTAGATCGCAATCAATGGCTCCAGATCGACGTTGGTAGTTCGTACACTAAAGTGACACGAGTAGCCACACAAGGTAGAAGTGATAGCGCACAATGGGTGACCAAATACATGCTACAGTACAATAACCATGAAGGGGAATTCAATGACTACAGGCAGCAATATACGACATACAAGGTTAACGCACTTATTTCATTAAAGCGTTGATTCTTATTCTCTTTTGGCGAGCCCAAACGACTCAACAAAACACTCGTAAAAATAATTAGGGAATTAAAGCTCCATTTTCAAGACAAGACAACTTTATTACATTTTTTTACTCGTAACACAGTAGACAGACTACAAAAAGTCGCAGGGACTAGTCGCATCGTGTAAACTGGCAACTACTCCCTGCGACTAGTCGCAGGGACCAGTCGCATCGTGTGAACTGGTCATTATTTCTTCAAAATCTAGTCGCAGAGGACCAAGTTAAGTCCGCCCCTGCGACTAGTCCCACGAATTCAAACCAGTTTGAATTCATGGGACTAGTCGCAAGGACTAAATTTGGTCCCTGGGACTAGATTTTGAAGCAGTTCACACAATGCGACTAGTCCCTGCGACTTGTTGCAGGGACTAGTCGCAGGGACTAGTCCCATCGTGCGTGCCGACCTTAAAGGAATTGCGTGATCACGTCTATCAGAGAAATTTCCACGTCTTTATACTATGACAACGATCATAACCAAGTGATTATGTTCCCGAGATGATGAATAGAGAACCCCTGCATGCGAAAGTTGAATCCCTGTAATGAAATTTCCACCTGATAACCGCATAAAGGAGGATTGACGAGACATTTGACACCTATTGCTAACCACTATGCCACATCTATTCCTTATACCATGGTAAAGGTCTTTTTTCTATGAGAAAGTTACTTTGGTGAAAATGATGGCTATTTCGTAAACAACAATAGTGTAAAAAGTTCTCAATAACACTTCTGTATTGATGTTGAATAACCTCGTCTCCAACATAATGATGGTCTGAAATAGTAAGCTAAAGTTTGAAATAGCCGTAAATATTTTTCACGTTACTCATTTAGGAATTTGCGGGAAACACAGACCAGGACACTGTTGTTTCACATGATCTAAAACCACCAATCATTGCACGTTACGTCCGTTTTCGACCAATAGAATGGGGTGGCTACATATCTATGAGGGTGGAGCTGTACGGATGTCAAGGTACGTACTCTACAACACCATCAATCTAGTGGTTTTTCCTGGAATTTTACAGCAAACCATGAAGCAACAAAAATAGAACGTAGACAAGCACTTTACCATAAAGCACTTGAACGTACAATAACTATAATCGAAACATAAAAATAAAGAGGTCGGGGCAGCTAGTATGATTTAATAGCTTACGGTCTTCACCTTTCTCTACTCTCCTCGTGGAGAATGGAGAGTCAATCAGTCTCCTCCAAGCGGATCGGCCATTTGCCGTCACCTCTGCCTCTCTGCAGGCATGTCATGAATCCGAGATGTTCTCTCTCCTTATTAACGGTTCTTCGCCACGTATATCCATAGGCGTACGGGCACCCTCGGACTTGGGGGGGCGGTGACCTTATTGCCCGAAAAAAATTACAAAATGCCCGAAAGTGTCAGTTGTATACACGTACTCAAATCGCAGTAAAAACAAAAACGTTCCCAATTCTTACGTCTAATGAAACTGTTATCATTAAGGAAACACAGCCGAATTCCGATTTTTTGGAACATCCAAGGGAACTGATGAAAATTGCTTTTAAAAATCGGCCGGACAGTTCGTGAAATTATGGCGTTTGAGTGAGGAGAGGGAAACGACTTTTGGTTTGAGTTATCGGAAGGATCGAAAAAATGAGGGTTCGAGAAATCAGGATTGCACTGTAGTTATTTTGAAACATTGCATACTCCTAGCCTATGACTTCATTCGACACCCTGGTAAAATCAGAAACCGAAATAGTTAATTGTTCCTCGTGCGAGAAGTTCAGGAAAATTTTAAACTGGCACTTTGCGGAGCCATTCAAAAGGGCTCTTTTTAGAGCCACCACAAAAACATAAGTCTTGGCAGGAGCCCATCTTGGTCGTCTTTGCTTTCATCCTTTTGTCACTAATGGAAATAACATCATGGATTCCCACGGTGCACATTTAATTGGCATATGGCTTTTCCAAAACAGAATACCTGCAATTGTGGATCCTTAGATCATTTGACCTTAACTCCGATTTGACAAGACAAACGCCAGTGAAAGTAACCTACAAGCCAGGCCTTGACTACCTTTTAGAACGCTTTCTCCCGAGTACTTTTGCCCGAATCATCAGCGTTTTGCCCGAAAAATCTCAAAATTTTCTGCGACTGGGGGGGCTGCAGCCCCCCCCGCCCCCCGGCTCGTACGCCTATGCGTATATCCTTTACGGTGGAGCCACAAATGGCTTAGGTTTACACTAAA
>JAHPZR010007340.1:0-2500 GCA_019787425.1 Platygyra sinensis | reverse complement strand
GTTTGTAATAAATCAAACACAAGAGACAGTGCCTTTCCCGTCTCGGGCCTTAGCATTCTCGCGCGTTTTGTTCAACGGACTAAGAAAAGAATGAGACTGCTCGTAGTCTATTTTGTAAAGAAAATAAAATGAATGTGATATGAAGTACTACTTAAAGTTCTGTGACAGCATCTTCTCTGTTTTCTGCAGGTTCAATCATTGTATCATAATATGGCTGGTGATGTTAATGTTACAGTTGAAAAATATTGGTAAATCATATCTTTCATTGTGTATCAAATACAATAGAAATGCCTCTTTTTACATTGGCAAATATCTCGAAGATACATCAGACATTTGAAACAATGTCTTACCATGAAAGTGAAGAATGATCATCGAAATGAATTTTCCAATTTAAGCAACTGGAAAGAAGAAGCCTGAAAAAAATCAGCGCTTAAACGGGATTCGAATCCGTGATCTCCGCGATACCGGTGCTATGCTCTACCAACTGAGCTATGAAGCCATATATTGGGAGCAAGGTCAATTTATTGAGTTCATATCTCCCGTGAGGAGTGAAATACTGTGAAGTATATATGAAATAATTCATATTTGAACTGCGGTTGTAGATGAAAGTGAAGAATGATCATCGCAATAAATTTTCCAGTTTACCATATTACTAAACACCTCAATTGAGGACAACAAAGTACTGCCGTGCGGGTCGATCGTCTTACCACTGTCTGTCGTGCTTGATACAGTTCTTTAAACACGTCTCTATGGTATGAAGGTGGCTGGTTACAGTTTCCAGTACTTTTCAAGACTTAGAGTTTGATGGGTCATTATAACCATTCTATACCGGTTGACGCCACAATCAAGGTATCAACAAACTGCCCAATCATTGGGGAACAAGTTGCTGTTAATTTTGTGGCACAATAGGTTACTATAGCAACAATAAAAAACACCCTGCTAAAAACACCCTTAATTTTAGCTTTAAGCGCTTAAAACTCAAAAACGAGCTCGGTGACCCCCATTTTTTTATTATCGAATTGTAATCAGCATCATTAGATGCAACTTTTTGCAAAGTTTAAACAAATTCTGCGAGGGGGGTTCAGAGCCACCTTAAATTTTCGAAAATTTAAGGTCGGTCGGAATCCCCCTCGCAGAATACTTATTTGACAAACCGTTTAGCAGTTAACTTAGTTTGTTAGTGTAAACCATGTTTACTAACTCACTAGTATGTCCGGTTTATTTCTTTAGGGACGCATCAGGCGCTGTGGGATGCGAGTTTACAGCGAAATGTACAGAGACTGGGTACAGTGCAGTCGAACCTGTTATAAACTGGCTCACAGAAAGCACACACCAGATTAACAGCCTTGAGGCGAACGACAGTAAGATTACATATCATTTATTCTCTGTTTGATGAGCAGATGAAATTTCTGATCACACACAAATTGCTCTTCCTTAAATAAAAACTTCATAGGGATAAATATTTTTAACAGACTCACCATTTTGCTGTTAGTTGACGGAGACTGTATTGACCTTTTAGAATTTGTGGATTGCTTCATTCAAGAATTCAGACCCTTTGCACTCATTGCGTGCCTACGTCTTTTCCTTTCTCAGTATTCATAATAGCTGTCAGCCTTCAAGTTCAGAATGCCCCAAAAGAGAGGTCCATCGACCTGTCTATTACTTGGAACGGACCAACTGAACTGTTACATGGAATATTTCAAGGTTACGAGATATTTTATCGGGATATTAATTTGGGTAAAGAATTTAATGTAACCCTGAGGACGAGTGATACGTTTTACGAGATACGTGACCTGCAGCATTACACGAAGTACATGATCACAGCCCGGAGCTTCACTTTGGAAGGCGAGGGAAGAATGAGCGAGCCTATTTATGTGTGGACAGCAGCAAAAGGTAATGTCAGTTAGAGCTAATCATTATTATCATTCCTTCATGACTGGGAAAGCATAGTGGACCTTGTTCCAAAAAGCTCTGTACTCTTTCATCTGATTGTTGTCATTGTAGATTTATTGTCATTTGGAAGGCTGAGGTTGGTTCACGGTGAAGCTGGTTGTGTGGCGATGATGCCGTGCCTCTGTTTTCCATTTTTGTCGACAGGAAAATGTCTTAAATGGAGGATTTACTGACCCAACATCCCCGGGGGATGGGTACCTCGATATATCCTTGGGTGGGGAGGTGCGGCCCAGCCCCTCATATCCTGGCCCTGTTTAAGACAAAAAGCACTAATTTTCCTACCCCCTTTAAGATATGTAACCCGAAACCATACCCTGTATTTAACCCCTTCAGTGCCAAGGGGTTTCCCTTTGACGAGTAAAATCGTCTGACGTTAGACAGAGTAAAATCTATAAGTACGTCCTTGGCACTGAAAGGGTTAACAAATAGAAAACATGTACCGTGTTTCTATCGAGTTATACAAACACGAGTGGAAGTTTGGGAGAACGAGAAATGCTGTGGGAACACGAGCCGCAGGCGAGTGTTTCCACAGCCTTTTCGAGTTCTC
>JAHPZR010007338.1:7500-10871 GCA_019787425.1 Platygyra sinensis | reverse complement strand
GTATTGAAGGAGAGGTGAAGAAATTTTGGGACTTAGAGTCTCTGGGTATCAAGACTCCGAGCATCCATGAAGAGTTCTTGGAGAAGCTGACACACAGGGGAGACCACTATCAGGTCAGTCTTCCATGGAAGGCTACACACCCACCACTCCCTGATAATTATGAGTTAAGCAAGCGAAGAGTGAACAGTTTGTTGAGTCGGCTTCGCAAGGACCCTGATGTCCTGAAGGAGTATGACAGTGTCATTAGAGATCAAATCGATAGAGGAATAGTTGAAGTTGTCGACAGGGAGACCAGACCAGAGTCTAACCGCATACATTACATCCCTCACCATGCCGTTATCACGAGGGACAAGTCAACCACAAGGTTGCGCGTCGTTTATGATGCCTCCGCAAAGTCAGATGGAGCTTCACTGAATGAGTGTCTGCATGCTGGTCCCCCACTCGCGCAGAATATCTTTGACATTATGCTAAGATTCCGTGGTCACAGAATTGCTCTTGTCGGGGACATCGAGAAGGCGTTCTTAATGGTCCACATAGCTGAAGAAGACAAGGATGCCCTCCGGTTCCTGTGGATCGATGATATTGATAAGGCCAAACCTGAGGTTGTTGTTCTGAGGTTTGCACGTGTCATTTTCGGAGTGTCATCGAGTCCATTTTTGCTCAACGCCACTATCAAGCATCACATAGACCAATATGAACAGTGTGATCCTAACTTCACTCGAAAATTCCTTGAGAGTATTTATGTTGATGATTTGACCTCGGGTGACAGCAATGTGGATCGCACCTTCGAGCTCTATGTGAAATCAAAATTGCGACTGAAGGAAGCAGGATTCAATCTGCGAAAGTTGGTCACCAATTCTGAAGAGCAGCGAGAAAAAATTGACAACAATGAAAGATCAGATTCAAGGAGCGAAGAAGTTCAGCCTAAGGAGAATGTTTGTCATCAGGTTGCCGAGATAACAGTGGCAGATGCACACAAGGTTGAAGAGGAGGACATGACCTACTCAAGGAGCGTCCTGGGAACTCCAGTCGTTGAAGACCCTGGCGAACAAAGGATTTTAGGAACTCTGTGGAATTTCCACAAGGACAATCTCATGTTTGATCTCACAGAGACTGCATCATTGGCAAGGAAGGTAGAGCCTACAAGGAGAAATGTGATTAGTACAGTGTCCAAGTTCTATGATCCACTTGGTGTGATCTCCCCCATAGTTGTCCTATTTAAAGTCTTGTTCCAAGAGCTGTGCAAGGAAAAGAGGGACTGGGACGACCCACTGGAAGGTTCTTGCAAGTCAACCTGGCAGAGAATAGTGGCGCAACTACAAGACTCGAAACCCACCATCCTCCCCAGATGTTATTATACTGGAATAGAAGAGGAAGTCATCACGAATGAGCTTCACGGGTTCTGTGATGCCTCTGCAAGGGCATACGGGGCAGTTGTCTACCTGCGTATTGTGACTACACGTGGCAATTACATCAGATTTGTAGCTTCAAAAACAAGAGTAGCACCTCTCTCCAACCAGACCATACCACGCTTAGAATTGCTGCCAGCTGTTGTTCTTGCCAGACTGATACACAGTGTCAAAGAAGCCCTTACTTCCGAGATCAAGATTAGCAGGTTGGTGTGTTGGTAGCCTGGTATTGGATTGTACAGAGTACGAAGGAGTGGAAATAGTTTGTGCAGCACCGTGTTGATGAGATAAGGAAGCTGGTACCTACTGAGTGCTGGAACCATTGTCCCGGACCAGACAACCCAGCAGACATACTCTCCAGGGGGATGGATTGTCGTGACTTGACAGCTAGTACCTTATGGTGGAACGGTCCAAAATGGCTAACTGATTCTGAGGGGCCTGATGAACCAAACAGGTTTGACGAGGAGTTGCTTCCTGAGGAGTGCCTTCCGGAAATGAAGGCAAAGGATCGAAAGGCAGAATTTGCTGGAGACCTCTCTGCATTAACTGTGAACGGTCAACCTGCCTCGCTGAACACCGCCATTGAATGTAGAGCATTCAGTTGCCTTGAGCGCCTCCTACGAGTTACCGCCCTGGTCTTCAAGTTTATCAGGCTTCTGAAGGCGAAACATAGAGGAGCTGATAAGTTGTTGAGGTAACAAGTGCAGACATGGAGGAAGCTGAACTGTGTTGGATAAGGGAGCTGCAGCGATCACTGAAGGACAATAAGAACATCAAGTCATGGAAACAGGAGTGGAACTTGTTTGAAGATGATAGAGGTGTCGTGAGATGCCAAGGGAGACTTAGAAACTCAGATCTGGTGGATTCTGCAAAGTACCCCATCTTGCTTGATAGCAGCCATCATTTCACTACACTTGTTTGGAGCTGTCATAGGAGAGTTATGCATGGAGGCGTTAAGGAGACACTTGCTGAACTGAGATCAACCTTTTGGATTGTTCGAGGTCGTTACTTTGTCAGAAAGTTACTGTTTGGCTGTACAATTTGTAAGAAGTTTCAGGGGAAACCGTACAAGATACCACCGCCTCCGCCCTTACCTGGTTGCAGAGTGAAAGAAGCACCTACATTTACCTACATCGGACTGGATTATCTTGGTCCTCTTTATGTGAGATCTACAAGTGAGAAGGACCGAAAGGTGTGGATATGTTTGTTTACATGTTGTGTAACGAGAGCTGTGCACTTTGAAGTTGTTCCAAACCTAACAGCCGCAGCATTTCTGAGATGCTTCAGGAGATACGTTGCTCGCAGGTCAAAGCCTTTCTTTGTGATATCAGATAACGCTAAAACCTTCAAGAGTGCCTCGAAGGAACTTGAGAAGATAATGAATGACCCAAGCGTGATTAGGTATTTCGCTCAGGAGAGAATAAAGTGGTCATACATTTTGGAGAAGGCCCAATGGTGGGGAGGTTTCTATGAAAGATTAGTCAAATCATTGAAGAGCAGTCTCAAGATGACGATTGGTCGAGCCAAACTCACCCAGGACGAGCTTGTGACTGTCGTCGCAGAAGCCGAAATGATTTTAAGAGCGTGTCCGTGTAAGAACCGACCCCTCAAATTTTCGTGGAAAATGGATTGCCTTCATTTTTTCTACACAAGTCAAACAGCATATGCAATGAACGAAAATGCCCTTTATTTTGATAGATTCGCTTTTTTAAATTTTTTGAGGATTTTTTTTTGTAGGCACCCCGAAAACCACAAAAACCGGAAATTGAAACCCCAAAATTTCGGGGTTACGTTATGCCTGCTCAAACTTTGCACATTTGATGAAACGACCTAATTCTTTCAGAATTACTGCATAACTCTTTCTTCTTTCCACACAACTAAAAACTATTTGCTTATCTTAAACGCAAGCCATGTTATGACGTCTTAACGTGATTCTCTTAAAGACGTCTTTGCCATCTTTGC
>JAHPZR010007337.1:15000-16102 GCA_019787425.1 Platygyra sinensis | reverse complement strand
GGGGAAGTTTCAATTTTCAAGTTTCAGGTTCATTAAGTCTTCCAAAAAAATTACTTACAATGAACACCGCCGTGCAAATAGGGAGCTAATCTAGGCAGGCGGTGTTAAGTATGGCGGGCCATCGCGTTCAAAATTAGGTATCATGGTATCTCCATGATATAATTAATTACGCGGGCTTTCCAAAGGAAACGCCCGAGTTGAAATTTCGGCTTAGTTTTTTTCTGTTCAGGCACAGTTTGCAAGTCCTTAACACGCATGCGCGACGATTTGACTCTAATGTGGCCTGTGGCATTGTGCCGATGGCGGACGAAGAAGAGTTTATGCTATGGAAGATCAGCACAAATACTGGGTATAATACGCTAAAAACGGATACCAAATTTTCACACAGCGTTCGCAGTAGACCACACTAAAAGATGAGGAACGCTTTCGGAAGGGTTGGTCCGCAAAACTTACGAGAAATCTCTTATGAGCGAACATTTATGAGTCGGAGTGAACTAGCTCTCTTCAAGAAACGTGCTGTATCAATTGAGCTATCTAATGTTAACCGAGAGAAGCATAAACTAAAATCTCATCGTGTATATAGACGCGATCGTGAATCAAGCAGAATACCAATAAGTTTTACGTAGTTTGAAAGACTAAACGAGGGGATAAAGCAAAAAGGTTAGACATTGTCTATGCACGTATTCTTTCGTGTATACCCATGTCGTCTACTGATTGTACTGTTATGTAAATGCTAAAAATATATTTAGGACTAGTAATAGTTCTCACTAAATCTGCCCCCGCTTGTATTTTATTCCCGAGGGTATAAAATTCTTATAAAAATTCCACTGCGTATAAGGAAACTATTATTTATTATATGAACTGAAATTTTATATTTTTCTTTATGAACTATATCACTCATACTGTTCAACTAACTTAGGCATCTTATCATAAATATGATCCAAAGAATCAACTAAGTTAACTAAAGCAACACATTCTGTTTAACTCATTCTATCACGATATTCTTTACATAATACTCTCACGAAGTGCATTCTGGAAAAAAAAAATATCAAACCACTCTGTTGTTCTAGTCTGATACTGAAACAAATCGGAGTAACTGCAG
>JAHPZR010007337.1:0-10000 GCA_019787425.1 Platygyra sinensis | reverse complement strand
GACCTAGCGCTAGCCGTTTGAATGAGTTTAGGGATGTTAGTGTAAAGGAAAGCTCGACTAAAAAATGATTAGAAGCGTCATTTTCAACTTCAATCGCTATTTTTAGTATAAAGACGCTCCTCCCTCTCATTGCCTCTACACACACGGATACATCTCCTGCGCAGCAACGTCTTCTCCACTGTTAATTATGTCATTATATCGCGCTGCGTAGCCCCTGGCTCCTTATTTCCTATTTCGTCGAGCGTGCCACATGTGAACACGACAAAGGCGTGCAGGCCCCGTGGCTACACAATAATGTGTGACCCATACAGGAGGCTCGTAGGTCCTTTCGCCTGGGAACGACGCCGTATAGGCCTCTTAGCCATTTCCCGACTAGTTTCTACACCCGAAACCTATATTCCTCCACCTTGATTGGAAAGATACTTAAATTAAATAAAATCTTTCATTCGTGTGTGAGAGACAGTAACATACCGCGGTTCAGTATGTTTGTGTTGCCCTGTGTCCCTGTAGTTCCACGCGAGTTACTTCTCAATATATTAAGAGCCAGTTTGTAAAATATAGTTTCAGGTTTTATTCATAGGTAGTTAAATGGCTAATAGGCCATATACGTCTTCTTTCCCCATTTCGAAATGACTACGAGCAGCTCTGTTTTATCCTTTTGTGTAGCCACTTTTCCTTACACGCTCTTTTCTTTCATTTCACGCTCGACGAATAAGAACGTAAAAGAAGAAGTGAATGCCCATGTGGCTGGACTTCATCGATAATTCCATAATTAACATTGAATACTTTTCTCGATAATCCATTTTTAGTGCTGAATAGAGTGCGTAGCGTCTTTTATACTAAAAATAAAGATTGAAGTTGAAATGACGCTTCAAATCTATTTTTTAGTCGAGCTTTCCTTTACACTAAAATCACCTAACTCATGCAAACGGCTAGCGCTAGCGGTCTAGGAAGAACTTTCACTTTTCACGCTTTCTTTTCACCTGCACCCCAGTAAGAAGCCTACTGGGCCACGTTTCTAAACTCTACACAATGCTTTACAAAGGCCCATTATCATGAGCGTTCCAAGTAATTTCAGATATGCAAACAAGACAACAGAGAGATGAGAGAAGAGAGCGACGCTGCGCAATTTTTTTTTTTAACAGCTTTATTGGGTACTACACAACTAAATAACAAGAAAAAAAAGGCAAGACCCAAAAGGGGTAGGTGCAACGGGACGAAGTCCCATGCGAGGCACCGCCCCTGAATTAAACCTAAATTAAATCAACATCATACAGAACCAACCATAAGAAGAAAGTCTAAAGCTCGTCGTCTGGAATCAAAGAGTTGCTGAATCAATTTAGATTTGTGTGACCTACTTATAGAAATGCCTTTATTGGCTAGGTTCAAAAGATCGATCAGTTACTTAAGCTAGGCAATCAGAGCTTTGAGTAAAGCGCCCATTAAGTCTCCCCCTGGTTTATATTGCAAACTGAGCTTAATAACACACAGTCTTTCTACATTTCGAAGATATTTATACAGCTTACCTGCCTTAGCCAAAAGACAACATGACCATGACACAGTTCTGGTAAATAGTCGCTTAGCTTCTAAAAGAGAGCAAATTTATAAGCTAACTTTCGCACTGCAATGTAACTTGCTCCTGATGTAGCCCATGTTTTCAGCCCAAAAAAGGAACAATTAACTCGGCTCTACAATTTCGTCAATTGAATCCTAAACTTTACCATGGTCAGCAAACATATAGCTTAAAACTTTCTACCACATGTGGCCTTGTAATCATGTTTTAAGATGCATTACCTGCCACTGATGGATGAGTCGCCACCAGAATCAAGGATCTATAACGGGATAGAGGGCTGCCGGTTTTAATTTTTTTTTTTTGCTGTTGACAGACGATTCAATTCCGAGAACAACATCGCAAGAGAATTGAAATAGGTAAGATAGGAGGTACTAGGAAGTTTAAACTAAGATTTTTTTAAATACACAATCTAATTCGGAAGGTTTACGACATGTTTTAATTTTAAAGACATGTTTCGTATGTTGCCACACATCATCGTCAGTTACATAATATTTGAAAAACCGATGGACTTTATAATCTCAACGTCTTTTTACATTTGCCACTGCTGAAACTCACTTTTGTTCAAAGGTTCCTTTATGACTAGATTGATGGGGTTGCCATGGGTTCACCCCTAGCCCCTGTCCTCGCCAATCTCTTCATAGGTCACCATGAAAAGATTTGGTTAGAGCAATATCTAGGTCCTGAGCTTCTATTTTATTGTCGTTATGTGGATGATACGTTTTGTTTATTCCATTCAGAACAGGATGCCATTGCATTTTTCGACTATATCAATAGTCAACATCCCAACATACGCTTCACGATGGAGAAAGAAATGATTATGTTTGTCCTTTTTGGATGTCTTAATCGACAATACCCACCGTAGTTCCGTCGTCACTAGCACCTTCCGTAAGAAAACCTTTACGGGTCTGCTCACCAATTACTTCAGTCTCACACCTCTGTCATACAAAATCGGTCTTATCAGGATATTAACTGATAGGGTTTTGAAAATCAACAATACTTGTTTGGGCTTCCACAAGGATATTGCTAAATTAGTGTTCATTTTGCGCAAGAATCTTTTCCCGTTCACCTCATCGATAAATACCGTCCATCGATATTGAACACAGCCAATGACCGATTTGGCTCCACTCAAACAGCTCCTTCCTCTAATATCACTTCACAGGGTAAACAATACTTCTATAAGTTACCTTATTTAGCCGTTTTTCTACTGTAGCGCAAAGCAAAATACGTCGCCTTGTTAATAGTTATTGTAATGATCTTGACATCAAACTAGTGTTTACCACGTTTAAATTACGAAATCTTTTCTCAGTGAAGGATTCTGTCCCTAGAGAACTCCGTTCACGTGTGATTACAAATTTACTTGTGCTTCCTGTAATGCTTGCTATATCAGCGAAACTGGTCGTCATTTTTCCACACGTGTCCGTGAACATCTCTCTTCAGACAAGTCCTCACACATTTTCAAACACTTACTAAGCTCAGAACGTTGCCGTCAATCTTGCTCTACGGATTGTTTCGAAATCCTTGATTCCGCCGGTACTAAATTTCAACTCAAACTCAAGGAGGCTATGCATATAAATTGGGAAAAGCCTAATTTAAACCAACAAGTTCGTCACGTCAACCTGACACTTGCACTTTAGGCTTTATGTTCTTTTACACTTTGTAACTCACTCAAATATTTTGTCACTTAGTCTTAATAATTATGTATGTTTCGCCTAGTTGTTATAAAGTCCAACGTTTTTCAAATATTATATAACTGACGATGATGTTGGTAACATCTAAACATGTCTTTAAAATTAAAACATGTCGTAACCTTCTTAAAAATCACGATTTGTTTTCTGCTGTCTTGACCTTTTGGATATAACACGCCTCACTTTATCTGCAGAAACGAAAGTTCATTTTACAGTATTCTAGTTTGCTGAAAGAGTTAACTTCTGTATTCACATTATCTCACGCAACCGAAAGAAGGAATATTTATTTGAAATATCGAAGGTAAATATCGATTGTTATTAATGTAATGCTTTTTAAACTCTTGGATACGCGAAACGTAGAAAAATGTTTCTTGCGGGGACTTGCACTCACTCACTCACTCACTCACTCAGGTTGTAGACAGTGTTCGTAATTGTTCGATCCGAACGAGAGTGCCTGAGCCCGACGCCATGTTGGAAGAGCAACCGAACCAGACGTATTTTGGAAAAGTAACCGAGGCCGGCACCATGTAGGGACAGCAAGCGGATCCGATGCCATTTTGGAATAGTAACCGAGCCCGACTCCATATGTTTGCGCGATTACTCAGTCAAAGGCATGCTTCGTGCCAGCCTTGTAGCTTTTATTAGGTGTTTCGCGAAATTGAAGTGGAGTTAACTTGAATGTTTGAATTATGCTATTGCCAAATTGAAGACTGAATTTCATGACCATTAAACATGACGAAGAGATCAGCATATGTTGTGGTGTAAAGGAGTAAATCTCATGCTATTTTTTAGCTTTGATGAGAATGTGTCTTATTAGTCGACCTTAAAGAACTTACATGAGCGAAAAGAACAATTTGTAATGAACGACAAAGCTATTGAACTGACATGAGAAACATCGGCCACCATTAAATAATACTGTAATTTCATTAACATTTAATAGTGAAGATGGCTGACACGTTGTGTCAGTCTTAACGGCTGTAGTCTGGCGGCAAATAGTGAAGATCACTTCTGGTGACGTCATGTCGTGTGTTCCACTACGGCTTTCCCGCCGTGGTCTTGCTTTCTACTACGGGAAATTAAAGTGCCTAGTTTCACGTACTCTTCACTGCGTGAGTATAAGCCTGCTGTTTACTTCTCATTTTAACGCTTTTTTCACTGTTTAAACAGCCTAGTTTGAAGACAAAGTACTCAATCATAAAAATCCTTTCGAAGATAACTGTTTCTTTGCCATTTGTACAGAAAATTTGAACGAATTTAACACCTATCCCGAAGCCTATCGTAAGCGACAGTCATATTTTATTGACCGGTCTGAACAGCCGCAGATAAGAAAGCTTTGTATCTCCTAAGTTGAGCTGTTCAAACTGTATTTTATTAGAATTGAAAGCTTTGTATTTTCGGACTTATCACATTGTACGAACATCCGTACCCGTGCTAAAATCGAGCTTTTTATCAGTGTTAAGCTTATTTTGTTTTGTGGTTTGAATTACAGCGGTTCTAAAAGCAGCTGAGAGGCAAATCTTAGTTTTTTTGAGATGTTAGATCGACACAAGAGAAGGAAATCATTGTCATTGATTAAGCCTTTGTCGTATGAAAGTAGAATAAAGTCGCACGTATCCATTTTTTAGAAAGACACGTAAATGCTGAACACCCCGTTGCTGTACAGCGAAATCTTAATCTGCTTCGGGTTTGCGGAGGGAACGGAGTTGTCAGCCTAGTCTCTCACGGCAGAAGTAGCCGTAGTAGCAGCCCGCCGTAGTGTATCTTAAAGTCCCTATTATCGTTTTAATTTCAAGTGTAGCTGAATAGATCTCCTGTGAGATCCAACGTTCAATCAAGCACGGTCTTCGTTCACTTCTTTGCAGTTCATAGCACTTAAGTTTATGTTGCGTTGCCCATGTTCAACCGACGTCGAGTTAAGTTATAAGTTTAGATCGAAAAGAGTTCTCTATACTTGTCTTGTATACCTTATACGTTGCCTTTACCACTTTTCCACTGTGCCACCCTAGCTATTCTATGTGCACAACAAAAGCCAACGAAAAAACCTACACTTTAATTTGTGAGATACAAGCGACCTTAGGCGGTACGAACCCGCCTTGTTTTACAGCTTTTAACAAAAACACCAATAATTGGAAGTTCACCAGTATGTTTCATCTCTGGATTACTTAATCCACCAGTTTGGCCATAGGCCTCGGCTTCACTGCAGAATATCCTGCCACTTGAACTAACTTCTTCGTAACTGGCTACGCGGTACGCAGAAAATAATTAAAATAATGAAACAATGTTTATTATGGGCTGGCTAAGTGGTACGCGGTTCGCCGTGATAACAAGGACAGAGTATTGTGCATTCCTCGTTCTTTAAGCGTCAAAGCCTAAGTAATTCCATAGACAAGAGACTAATATTAATCCATGAACCGAAACAAGCGCACTACGCATGTAATAGATTCACTTTTTCTCTTGCATATATTACTCACTGTGTACTGCGTACGCGTGACAACTTGCACTCTTGTATACATATCACTCACTGTGTACCGAGTACCGCGTAGCCAGCTACTTAGATAACTTCTTCTCTTGTATATATCACTCACTGCGTACCGCGTAGCCAGCTACTTAAATAACTTCCTCTCTTGTATATATCACTCACTGCGTACCGCGTAGCCGGCTACGAAGAAGTTAGTTCGAGTGGCAGGGTATTCTGCAGTTACTCCGATTTGTTTCAGTATCAGACTAGAACAACAGAGTGGTTTGATATTTTTTTTTTCCAGAATGCACTTCGTGAGAGTATTATGTAAAGAATATCGTGATAGAATGAGTTAAACAGAATGTGTTGCTTTAGTTAACTTAGTTGATTCTTTGGATCATATTTATGATAAGATGCCTAAGTTAGTTGAACAGTATGAGTGATATAGTTCATAAAGAAAAATATAAATTTCAGTTCATATAATAAATAATAGTTTCCTTATACGCAGTGGAATTTTTATAAGAATTTTATACCCTCGGGAATAAAATACAAGCGGGGGCAGATTTAGTGAGAACTATTACTAGTCCTAAATATATTTTTAGCATTTACATAACAGTACAATCAGTAGACGACATGGGTATACACGAAAGAATACGTGCATAGACAATGTCTAACCTTTTTGCTTTATCCCCTCGTTTAGTCTTTTCAAACTACGTAAAACTTATTGGTATTCTGCTTGATTCACGATCGCGTCTATATACACGATGAGATTTTAGTTTATGCTTCTCTCGGTTAACATTAGATAGCTCAATTGATACAGCACGTTTCTTGAAGAGAGCTAGGTTCACTCCGACTCATAAATGTTCGCTCATAAAGAGATTTCTCGTAAGTTTTGCGGACCAACCCGTTCCGAAAGCGTTCCTCATCTTTTAGTGTGGGTCTACTGCGAACGCTGTGTGAAAATTTGGTATCCGTTTTTAGCGTATTATACCCAGTATTTGTGCTGATCTTCCATAGCATAAACTCTTCTTCGTCCGCCATCGGCACAATGCCACAGGCCACATTAGAGTCAAATCGTCGCGCATGCGTGTTAAGGACTTGCAAACTGTGCCTGAACAGAAAAAAACTAAGCCGAAATTTCAACTCGGGCGTTTCCTTTGGAAAGCCCGCGTAATTAATTATATCATGGAGATACCATGATACCTAATTTTGAACGCGATGGCCCGCCATACTTAACACCGCCTGCCTAGATTAGCTCCCTATTTTGCAGGCCGGTGTTTCATTGTAAGTAAGTTTCTTTTTTGGAAGACTTCAATGAGACCTGAAACTTGAAAATTGAAACGTCCACCTTCGGAGGAAGCGTCGGGTATTAAAAGACAAATAAGGACATACAAAACACTGAATTGCTCAATTGAACGCGTTTAAAAAAAGGTGCATTTTTGAATACATTATTGGCCAAATGAGGCCAAAAAAAGTGATCAAAAAGTGAACGACAAAATGTTATAAATTCTATGATTGGATTATAATTGAGATCCGATAAACGAGGGAGCAGATTCCTTTAACGACTACGAGCTTGAACACCCAATCTGAAATTAAATTGAAGTGGCTAGCTGATGATACAGATTTAGCTAATGTCGTAGGCACACTATCAAAATACCGCCCGCTTTTGTCGGAGAGTAAATAAACAAGAGCCAAAACGCATCTGGCGGAATGTATTTGTCCCTATAGTCACGATATAGTTGTAGGAAAAACACCGAAAGAGAACCTATTCTATTTTAATAATCCTTTTCTCATCTGCGTGGATCCACATAGAAAGAATTGTCGTTGGGCAACCCGCGAATCATTATTCAGAGCAAATCTGGAGACTTACTGCACGCTCGCGACGACATTAGGTCCTAAACAAGCCAGGTCAAATTGGAGCGTTAACAAGCGATTGAGAAATTTCGCCGATTAGTCGTGTCCGCGATTGACGTTCATTGTTTTAAGACCACGCATAAGGGCACTTAGTAACACGTGAACGTTGTTGTTCAGCTGGAGAAGCCATTTCTGGAATTTTGTGCTCGAGCGAATCTATAAGAAATCTGTGTCATCCCTAGTCTGAGACAGCTTTAATCTAGAATATAGCGCCTACGGAATCTCAGGAAAATACAGTCCCGTTGAGAGAAATCTTGTACATGGTTCTTCTTTCAGCCGGATAGAAGCCGATTTAAAACGCGTCTCACAATCAGCAGAGGTGTGAGTGAAGTCTGAATTGAATTTTCTGTGTATCTTAAGTGCCGAAATGGCTGACGAACTTTCCAGGAAGCGAAGACAGTGTGGAGGTCACAGGTCTTCCGCAACCCGTATTATTTCATCTGCGATCGAGGTCCTTGTCACTGGAGATGTTACACAATTCGCCAAGCACGCGGTCAAACTAAACCAACAAAGGGCAAGCCTTCAGCAGAAACAGATCATTCTTCGACAACTTGACGCGGAGATTCTGGCCCTTGTGGGTGAAGACGAAATTGAAGCCGAGATAGAGCGGGCAGATTTGTCGAGGAAAATATCCAGTTGGCTATAGCTAACATAGATAACGCCTTGTCATCAAATGCGAACGCAAGTAGTGTTGTTTCGAATCAATCCGCGCAGTCGCAGGTGCAACCGAGCACGTTAGCAAACACGTCGACAGAAGAAGGTCATGTCGAGAATGGTTCATCCTCTCCGAGAGCTAATTTGGTGGATTCCTCAGCGTCTTCACCGGGAAAACCCAGGTCAAACTACCCAAGTTGGAACTAAAGAAATTTAACGGCGATCATAGTAAGTGGATCTCTTTCTGGGATACCTTTGAAGCTTCAGTTGATAAAAACGATAATCTTTCGCTCATTGACAAGTTTAACTACTTGATATCGCTACTCGAACGGTCAGCAGCTGAAGCAATTTCGGGTTTGACGCTAACAACATCAAATTATGATGAAGCAATAGAAATTCTGAAGGGTAGATTCGGCAATAAGCAGCAAATAATTAATCGTCACATGGAAATTTTGCTGAATCTTGACTGTGTTTCATCTCATCATAACCTGAGAAGCTTACGGAAGCTCCATGACACTGTTGAATCAAATGTCAGAAGCTTAAAGTGACTGGGAGTCCTCCGCGAATCATATGGTGGTCTACTTTCGTCCATCTTGATGATAAAGCTACCGCAGCAATTTCATCTTGTTATCACTAGAGAAGTGAGCGATGACGACTGGCAACTAGCCCAGCTGCTCACAATCTTTAAGAGGGAACTAGAGGCATGAGAAAGAGCTGGAGGAACCACTGTTAATGGAAATCAGCCCCCTCCTCCTCCCAAGCTAAATAGGAACGACAACAGAAAGGACCCAGGGACAACATACACCCTTCTTAATGGCAATGCTAATGGTCCCACCTGCACCTACTGTAGAGGAAACCACCCATCAAAGGATTGCAAGACAGTAACTGATGTGCAAGCTCGTAAAGATCTTTTGAAGAAGTATGGAAGATGTTTTGTGTGCCTTCGAAGGGATCACATCAGCCGTAACTGTCCATCTAAGTCCAAATGTCACAATTGTAATGGCAAGCATCGTGTCAGTAACTGTCAGACCAAGTTGAATGCTGTGACACCCACCTACCCTGCAACCACAGTTTCAACACCAGTTCCACAGCAGCAAGGCTTAACCTTGCAACCAGGAACCAATACTGTTGTCTGTTATTCAAATTCTTCAGCACCAGTGTTACTTCAGACAGCTCAAGCTACTGTTTACAACCCTCATCGACCAGAGTGCAAGGTCAAGGCCAGAATCATTCTGGACAGTGGCAGTCAGCACACCTATTTGACAGACAACCTGAAGAACATTCTTCAATTACCAGTGTTAGAAAGGAAACAAGTCTCAATTAAGACATTTGGATCCACAGATGAAAGATTGGAATTAGTGGAAGTTGCAGCGCTGGGGATAGAGCTGAAGGGAGAACCCAACCTGTCGCTGTCAGCCTTTACTGTGCCTTTGATTGCCAACCATTTCAGGGCCAACCTGTTAACCAAGTGATGAATGACAATGCCTGTTTCTCAGGACTAAGACTAGCTGATTATTGTACTGAAGGGGAAGCACTCAATGTTGACATTCTGGTCGGTTCAGACTATTATTGGACTCTTGTGACTGGTCACACCATCCGAGGAGCTCAAGGTCCAACAGCACTTCACACTAAACTGGGATGGGTACTCTCAGGCCCTGTCTCTTGTGGAAATCCAGGAGGTCAGCAAAGCAGCAATCTTGTGACAACCCATGTCTT
>JAHPZR010007336.1:0-15000 GCA_019787425.1 Platygyra sinensis | reverse complement strand
GTCAATTTGTAGTTGTAGTTTTACGTGGCTTGTACCAGGTCATGAAGTTCAAATTTCTCCTCTCCGGCTGGTTTGATCATATCTATGTTTAGTATTGATCTGCTAGCGTTCCGAAAGCAGCGTTCCATCGCGCATGCCGTTCTCTGATTGGTTACGCTACTCACGCAGCAGTGTGCCCTAAGGTGGCTCAATAGGGTTTTAAGAGCGCGCGCACCGATGATGCGAGCTTTAGTAATGTGCGCGCGCTAGCTGACGCAAGCTCATGCAAAGCAGCGAACAAGTCAACAATATAGCTCAAATTACAGCCCAGAAGTAGAAACAGAGAAACAATTTAAAAGAAAACGTAAAGAAAATGATTTGGACGGAAAGGTCTTGTGTGTATTTTGATGAGACCGCCATTGTCGAGTCGCTCATCGACAAAACCGCGTGGTTCGAAAATTCGCGCATGCTCACATAGCGATCTTGGCGAGTTCCTATTCTGATGACGTAATTACCATTGAGGTGAAAAAATAGAAAAATCCTTATCAGATTTCTCGAATTTCCTTCGGTGAAATTCCTTAAGATTTGGCAGAGAAGTTATTCCTTAATAGCTTTCTTTGCTTTCAATTTATCAGAAAAATTTGTAAGACAAGGTTTTCGCTCAGCCAAAAAAACACAAAAATGCTAAAAACGAAAAAACTACCTTGACAACCCCTACTTTTTTCGATTTTAAAAGTTTCGTCTTGCCAGACTCTACCCGGTTTGAGCATATCAGAAAATTTTACCGAAGGAAATTGAAGAAAATTGAAATCAAAGCCAAAAAGACGTCAAAAATGGCGATGTTTGAGTAGTTTTAATTTGAGACTAAAAGCATTGATATCAGAGGTGACTGTTGAACAGCAAAGTTTGGCCCTTGTTTGTTATGTTTCAGTAGCTTTGATTAGGAAAATAGCAAAAAGAACGAGAATATTAACTTTCGATTGAGGCCACTGGCGCGCGCTTCGTAATCTTGCATAACCCTATTGAGCTACCTTAAACAATTAGATTATACGCTCTAGATTTCTATGCGTGATAGTTGACACGGGCTGCGCCTTCGTCAATTATCAAGCGATTAGAAATCTCGAGCTTGTAATCTATTTGGTAAATACTGTACATCTCTTATACGAGGTCATGTCCCCGGCGCGTGCTTCGCTCTGTAAACAAACTAAATCATCCATGTTGCATGCTGAGGGAAGCAGCCTGTTTCACTTACTTCTGCATTCCCAGCAAGCAGAAAGACGGAAGTTCAACAAGTATCTAATGCAACTGAAATTTATCCTTGCAGATCACAAAATATCTTGACTAGATATAAAATACTGAAACATCACGCTGATAAGTTAAACAAATAGACATAAAGTTAGTAGGATAGAGTATAATAATACCACTGCGTCCATTATTATCGCGACCCAAATGTTTCGTGGAGCCCAATTACATGCATGTCAAAAAAGCTATACTGTTTTATCTGTAAGGACGCAGGAACTTCAAGCCATGCCTACGTTGTAACCTTTTCATCGGTGCAGAAAAAATTGTCATAAAGGAGAACAGAGAGAGTAAAATGCGTTTAAGCAATTTCAAGAATTCTGGAAAATTCAACGACATTCGGTACGTCTCTATATAAGCAACGTAGAGCACCATCACTTATGAGGAAAACAAGCACAAAATTGTCAAGACCTCCGGAGGCGATAGGATGACATATGCATACAGCTGTGTCAACTAGCAGGCAGGATAGAAGAGGTAAAATGCGTATTATTTTGTGAGTGGCTCAAACAAGTCGGATCGTGTCGTTTCGTATATAGCCAAGTTCCCGATAAAATATAAACATTTCGCAACCACTTACATAAAGTAAATTTAAAGTTTAAAAACAACCGCCATTATGGATACAAAGCGGTCGAAGCTTAATACTTCGTTCTTTCTCATATCACTTCATGAAACATTTTCACAGCTGTAAAAATCAATGAAGCTGTTGGAAAAAGAATTTGAAAGGTCTCAAAGATAAGGTATGTGGTTCTTAACGAATAACATCGATTAGCATTGTTTATAAACATTAGGGTTCTGAGACTGCGCACTACGGACTGGAAATCATCTTTAACTTTAGACTGCGTAACAGTCCGTACATTATCAAAAGTTCGTAGCGTGAAACGCAGCACCCGAAAATGATCTGGGAACGAGCGCGCGTGCGAGATTCGCCCTTCCCACTTAATCATGCCTCGCTGTTTGTTACCCAGAGAGACGCACACGCGCTGTTTAATAGTGTAGTTCTATATGAAGTATTAGTTTCCTGCCCTCGCAAGATTTTTTTAATTCTAATGACCTTAATATTTCCACCACTTAATGCCGCAAGGACATCTGTGTCGGAGAATCCATCCTACCGAAAAACATATAATATATATTTAGATAAAAATTCTTGTCAGGACATGTACCTCTTATTTTTTCTAGCAATAAGAAAGCGAGACATCTGAGAGGAATGAGAAGGTAAACCAGCATAGCTCTCAGTTAATGCCCGTAAACAATAAAACTGGAACCTCTACCAGGATTTTCGGGTGAACTCCAGTTTTTGATTTCTTCCAGGGCGTCGCGCGTTCGGTCACCGCTGAACAAAAACGCGCGAGCTCTTAGAATGAGATTGGTTCTAACCGTTTAGGAAGGCAATTGTGCTCTTCCATGCCTCCCACCGCTTAGTATTTTTTTGTTCCTTTGAATGCTGTCATTTTTTTTTTGTTCCTCTAAATGGTGTTATCTTTTACGCATATTTTTGGTAGATTTTAGGGGGTAGTAGAAAGGTGGCTTTTTCATTGTCTGGCGTGAGTTGGTTTAAACAAATCTTGAAAATTTAAGGTTACGGCAAAAATACGATTATGTAAAATAAACGAAATGAAAAGGATAAAAAAATGCCAGACAGACAGGTAACAACTTTCGATATAAAATCTAATTCTCCAAACTAACATCAAAAGAAATTTACAACAATCAGTAAAGAGAGTTAAAATGTAACAAACCTCAGAGTCGTGATCCTCAGTGGTCACGCTCGGCACAGTCCTAACTTGAGGAGCTTCCTTTGCAACCTGGCCCACTCCCCCTGGGGTTGGTAGTTTTCTCTTGGTCGGTGTACTCTGCTGAGAGGTGATGGAACTAGTGCCAGTCACTGAAGGCTTCTTGGTAGGAGATGGGGACTGGCTCTCACCTGTCAAGACAGGGATGCGTGACTGGGTACTGGTGTCACGAGGTGTTGGTTTGGATTCTACGAAGAAAACAAGAACACTTTTATTCCCAAAACAATGATTATGACAGATAATATTCTTGAAAAAATATTCCTACCTTGAACAGGGTTAGGCTCTGACTTGGTAATTGATGTTTTGACTGGAATTCGACTAGCCGCTGGAGAAAAGGAAAAAATGCATAAAAGCAATGATGACAAAAAATATCACTTTTTAAAATTATGCTGGATGAAAATCTGTGAGTAAGCACAAGGTTAAGTCTGCATGAATATCCCCTTCTGGTCAAATGTAAGGAGAGTTTGTATCTTGATACTCCCATTTGGCACTCTGAGTGGACACATCTGAAGCTGACCGCGCGACTTGTTGAGGAGACTTGTTAAGTGCCGCTAACAAACTGGGCTTGGCTGAAGTTGGCTGACAACATAAATTATAAAACAGTATTTTCAGTTGTCTAGTAACCACATGGTTGAAAGAAAGGGTCCTACTTGACAAACTACTATATGCATTGTGCTGCATAGGCTAGTGTGCCAAAGCATGAGTGGAGGGAAGCCAAAATTATAGGTAACCACTGGGTGGGCACATCATCTCTCATTGTTTCGCCACCGGTGCCACAGTTAAGCATAGGAGCCTGTTTGCAGGCTAGCTTTTTTAATAGAACAGCATCCAGGCAAAAAGGTAAAAGGGCAAAAAGTGATTATTACCTTTGCTTTTGATTGAAACATGTTGTCATCCTCGTCACCAGAAGAGTCCCATGAATCTCCTCCTGAATGGCTGAAAGAGGAAACTCTTGGTTAGGTGAACACAGACTCAGAGGTTAAAACATTACATCAAGATGTCTTCAAAATTGAATGTACATGTAGTCTAAACATTTTAATTAAAGCCTTCAAAAAACAAGTCTTGTTCCTACAACTTAAGATGTTGACTCAATTAAGGGATGAAAGTGCACTTTATGATGGCTCTGCAAGGTACAAAAATTCTCACAGCAGAGTATCATGGTAGTGTGATTAGGCCATAAAAATAATAAACACTGTCCCCACAACAAATACACTTCACCTAAACATGCATGAAAATTATGTTGACATCAGCTAAGAACAATGAATTTCAACTGTTTCAAACTCCACTCAACCTACATGTACTTCTAGCTTGGAACAGGTTCTTACTGGAGTTAAACCCTAAGATGGTTGTCAAAGTCTCCTATACGCAAAGGTTTCCTCAAAAATTATGTTAACAAAACCTTAATTAAGGTTTTCAACGTCAACCTTAGTAATATTCAGTGTAGGATCTGAGCCCCGAATTAGCATTCAATGCATGCAGGTGTTATTTGGTTAATGTTTCAATGTTGTCCCTTGTGTCAGCTTACAGCCAATTACACCTGCACAAACACTGTTAAACATTAATAATAATTAATGCAACCACAAAATTGTTATAAATTAACATATGTATGTACATACATACAGGTACAAGTTTAATTAAAACTTTGTGCTCAAAAGTTGTTTTCATTTTCAATCCATAATAAATTAAAAACTATTCATCTTATAAATGGTGCTCAGTTCTGTTTTTATTGGGTAATATACAGTACATAAATCAGAATGTCCACTGGATTTTACTTCAACTGCCTTTACAACTGAATTAATAACAAGAATAAACAATATTGGGTATAAGGACACCCAAAGATCTCAAACAAGTCTACATACATGTACAGGTATACAATATATTTCTGTAATCTGCTTTTGAATCCCAGCATTGAATATTACAAGACTACAGTGTAGTGTAATACAACAAATTAAAATTAATCATAATATGACTTAGTAATTTATACATGTACATGTACATGATTGATAACTTACTGACTGACAGAATCTTCTTCCTTTGCTGAAGCACTGTTATAGCCTGCAGAACAGGAAAAATTATATTTTATTATTCTTAAGATATTTGTTGTTAACATATAACATAAAAATCATATTCAAAATTATTCTCCACAAAATTACGAAAATTTAAGGATGCTAAAAGCAGTGCATTACAACAATTAATTTGTGAAATGTCATTCAAGACTGCTAACAAATTAATGTCTTTGCCTAACGAGTATTTGACTGAGTGTACAGTTTAAGTAGATAGATAGATAGATAATCTTTATTTATCCACGGACAATTCATCAGCCACAAATGTTAAGAACGTGTAAAATATATCAAAATCGGCATGCAATTAAATGAATAATAAAAAAAACTATTACAAAATCTCTACTTAGAACCTAAACCTAACTAAAGCTGCTTTCCACGAATGCCGTGCCTCAACGTACTTCATTAATTAAACGCTTAAATGACCTAAGGGACTCTGCTTGTCTTATGTCGCGAGGAAGACTGTTCCAAAGGGTGGCGCCACTATTACTGTGCCAAATTTCCTAGCCAAAGGGAATTCCCTTTAATCAATATTGTGGACAGTTAACTAATAATACTATGTTTAAAATTTATTTAATACCAAACAAATTTACTACTGCCACTTTACATGTTCAAATTAAAAAGCTAAAAATCAGAGTCTGTAGATCCTCACATTACCGCCTCCCCCCAAATAAGCGCCCCTTCAATTAAGAGCCCTTCCTATTAGCCAAAATTGAATGAGCGTCTCCCCTTGAAAAAGCACCCCCCCCCCCATCCCCTTGTCTTATGGGAGAGAACAAAGGATGTATAATTTTGGTTGTGTTCAATTCAATTAAGTGGTTATTGGTTCATTAAAGCACTGCAGATTGACTGTCAGAATTCATTGCTTGAAGCCCAACAAGCCTTGTACAGATTTAGGCCCAGACTGGCTAAAGGCGGCGAAATACGAGATACAAAAACCCTCAACTTGTCGCGCAACATTGTTTCGTTGCAAGTTTTTGTCGATGTTTCCCGTTTTTCACCTTGCGTGATCAACTTGATCCGCAACAAAAACATTTGTTGCGGGTTGAAAGAAGTTGTTGCGAAAAGTAGAGCGCGGGTCTACTTTGAGCAACAAATTTTCGCTTTGTTGCTCGTTTTTCATCAAACTCACAACTTGTCGCGCAACAAATCTGCTCGTGCCCTAGCAAATCAACCAATCAGCGCGCCGCATTTCTTCAACCCGCAACAAATGTTTTTGTTGCCGGTCAAGTTGATCACGCAAGGTGAAAAACGGGAAACATCGACGAAAACTTGCAACGAAACAATGTTGCGCGACAAGTTGAGGGTTTTTGTATCTCGTATTTCGCTGCCTTAAAGGCATTGCATTAATTCAGGCAGTTTGTCAAGAGAAACAGGATCCTTCTGACACATTTGAAGGACTGATGAATTGTCCGTGGATAAATAAAGATTATCTATCTATCTATCTACTTAAACTGTACACTCAGTCAAATACTCGTTAGGCAAAGACATTAATTTGTTAGCAGTCTTGAATGACATTTCACAAATTAATTGTTGTAATGCACTGCTTTTAGCATCCTTAAATTTTCGTAATTTTGTGGAGAATAATTTTGAATATGATTTTTATGTTATATGTTAACAACAAATATCTTAAGAATAATAAAATATAATTTTTCCTGTTCTGCAGGCTATAACAGTGCTTCAGCAAAGGAAGAAGATTCTGTCAGTCAGTAAGTTATCAATCATGTACATGTACATGTATAAATTACTAAGTCATATTATGATTAATTTTAATTTGTTGTATTACACTACACTGTAGTCTTGTAATATTCAATGCTGGGATTCAAAAGCAGATTACAGAAATATATTGTATACCTGTACATGTATGTAGACTTGTTTGAGATCTTTGGGTGTCCTTATACCCAATATTGTTTATTCTTGTTATTAATTCAGTTGTAAAGGCAGTTGAAGTAAAATCCAGTGGACATTCTGATTTATGTACTGTATATTACCCAATAAAAACAGAACTGAGCACCATTTATAAGATGAATAGTTTTTAATTTATTATGGATTGAAAATGAAAACAACTTTTGAGCACAAAGTTTTAATTAAACTTGTACCTGTATGTATGTACATACATATGTTAATTTATAACAATTTTGTGGTTGCATTAATTATTATTAATGTTTAACAGTGTTTGTGCAGGTGTAATTGGCTGTAAGCTGACACAAGGGACAACATTGAAACATTAACCAAATAACACCTGCATGCATTGAATGCTAATTCGGGGCTCAGATCCTACACTGAATATTACTAAGGTTGACGTTGAAAACCTTAATTAAGGTTTTGTTAACATAATTTTTGAGGAAACCTTTGCGTATAGGAGACTTTGACAACCATCTTAGGGTTTAACTCCAGTAAGAACCTGTTCCAAGCTAGAAGTACATGTAGGTTGAGTGGAGTTTGAAACAGTTGAAATTCATTGTTCTTAGCTGATGTCAACATAATTTTCATGCATGTTTAGGTGAAGTGTATTTGTTGTGGGGACAGTGTTTATTATTTTTATGGCCTAATCACACTACCATGATACTCTGCTGTGAGAATTTTTGTACCTTGCAGAGCCATCATAAAGTGCACTTTCATCCCTTAATTGAGTCAACATCTTAAGTTGTAGGAACAAGACTTGTTTTTTGAAGGCTTTAATTAAAATGTTTAGACTACATGTACATTCAATTTTGAAGACATCTTGATGTAATGTTTTAACCTCTGAGTCTGTGTTCACCTAACCAAGAGTTTCCTCTTTCAGCCATTCAGGAGGAGATTCATGGGACTCTTCTGGTGACGAGGATGACAACATGTTTCAATCAAAAGCAAAGGTAATAATCACTTTTTGCCCTTTTACCTTTTTGCCTGGATGCTGTTCTATTAAAAAAGCTAGCCTGCAAACAGGCTCCTATGCTTAACTGTGGCACCGGTGGCGAAACAATGAGAGATGATGTGCCCACCCAGTGGTTACCTATAATTTTGGCTTCCCTCCACTCATGCTTTGGCACACTAGCCTATGCAGCACAATGCATATAGTAGTTTGTCAAGTAGGACCCTTTCTTTCAACCATGTGGTTACTAGACAACTGAAAATACTGTTTTATAATTTATGTTGTCAGCCAACTTCAGCCAAGCCCAGTTTGTTAGCGGCACTTAACAAGTCTCCTCAACAAGTCGCGCGGTCAGCTTCAGATGTGTCCACTCAGAGTGCCAAATGGGAGTATCAAGATACAAACTCTCCTTACATTTGACCAGAAGGGGATATTCATGCAGACTTAACCTTGTGCTTACTCACAGATTTTCATCCAGCATAATTTTAAAAAGTGATATTTTTTGTCATCATTGCTTTTATGCATTTTTTCCTTTTCTCCAGCGGCTAGTCGAATTCCAGTCAAAACATCAATTACCAAGTCAGAGCCTAACCCTGTTCAAGGTAGGAATATTTTTTCAAGAATATTATCTGTCATAATCATTGTTTTGGGAATAAAAGTGTTCTTGTTTTCTTCGTAGAATCCAAACCAACACCTCGTGACACCAGTACCCAGTCACGCATCCCTGTCTTGACAGGTGAGAGCCAGTCCCCATCTCCTACCAAGAAGCCTTCAGTGACTGGCACTAGTTCCATCACCTCTCAGCAGAGTACACCGACCAAGAGAAAACTACCAACCCCAGGGGGAGTGGGCCAGGTTGCAAAGGAAGCTCCTCAAGTTAGGACTGTGCCGAGCGTGACCACTGAGGATCACGACTCTGAGGTTTGTTACATTTTAACTCTCTTTACTGATTGTTGTAAATTTCTTTTGATGTTAGTTTGGAGAATTAGATTTTATATCGAAAGTTGTTACCTGTCTGTCTGGCATTTTTTTATCCTTTTCATTTCGTTTATTTTACATAATCGTATTTTTGCCGTAACCTTAAATTTTCAAGATTTGTTTAAACCAACTCACGCCAGACAATGAAAAAGCCACCTTTCTACTACCCCCTAAAATCTACCAAAAATATGCGTAAAAGATAACACCATTTAGAGGAACAAAAAAAAAATGACAGCATTCAAAGGAACAAAAAAATACTAAGCGGTGGGAGGCATGGAAGAGCACAATTGCCTTCCTAAACGGTTAGAACCAATCTCATTCTAAGAGCTCGCGCGTTTTTGTTCAGCGGTGACCGAACGCGCGACGCCCTGGAAGAAATCAAAAACTGGAGTTCACCCGAAAATCCTGGTAGAGGTTCCAGTTTTATTGTTTACGGGCATTAACTGAGAGCTATGCTGGTTTACCTTCTCATTCCTCTCAGATGTCTCGCTTTCTTATTGCTAGAAAAAATAAGAGGTACATGTCCTGACAAGAATTTTTATCTAAATATATATTATATGTTTTTCGGTAGGATGGATTCTCCGACACAGATGTCCTTGCGGCATTAAGTGGTGGAAATATTAAGGTCATTAGAATTAAAAAAATCTTGCGAGGGCAGGAAACTAATACTTCATATAGAACTACACTATTAAACAGCGCGTGTGCGTCTCTCTGGGTAACAAACAGCGAGGCATGATTAAGTGGGAAGGGCGAATCTCGCACGCGCGCTCGTTCCCAGATCATTTTCGGGTGCTGCGTTTCACGCTACGAACTTTTGATAATGTACGGACTGTTACGCAGTCTAAAGTTAAAGATGATTTCCAGTCCGTAGTGCGCAGTCTCAGAACCCTAATGTTTATAAACAATGCTAATCGATGTTATTCGTTAAGAACCACATACCTTATCTTTGAGACCTTTCAAATTCTTTTTCCAACAGCTTCATTGATTTTTACAGCTGTGAAAATGTTTCATGAAGTGATATGAGAAAGAACGAAGTATTAAGCTTCGACCGCTTTGTATCCATAATGGCGGTTGTTTTTAAACTTTAAATTTACTTTATGTAAGTGGTTGCGAAATGTTTATATTTTATCGGGAACTTGGCTATATACGAAACGACACGATCCGACTTGTTTGAGCCACTCACAAAATAATACGCATTTTACCTCTTCTATCCTGCCTGCTAGTTGACACAGCTGTATGCATATGTCATCCTATCGCCTCCGGAGGTCTTGACAATTTTGTGCTTGTTTTCCTCATAAGTGATGGTGCTCTACGTTGCTTATATAGAGACGTACCGAATGTCGTTGAATTTTCCAGAATTCTTGAAATTGCTTAAACGCATTTTACTCTCTCTGTTCTCCTTTATGACAATTTTTTCTGCACCGATGAAAAGGTTACAACGTAGGCATGGCTTGAAGTTCCTGCGTCCTTACAGATAAAACAGTATAGCTTTTTTGACATGCATGTAATTGGGCTCCACGAAACATTTGGGTCGCGATAATAATGGACGCAGTGGTATTATTATACTCTATCCTACTAACTTTATGTCTATTTGTTTAACTTATCAGCGTGATG
Source organism: Platygyra sinensis (assembly GCA_019787425.1). NCBI lineage: Eukaryota > Metazoa > Cnidaria > Anthozoa > Scleractinia > Merulinidae > Platygyra > Platygyra sinensis. The sequence continues at coordinate 4,429 of JAHPZR010007336.1, read as the reverse complement.
TTTCAGTATTTTATATCTAGTCAAGATATTTTGTGATCTGCAAGGATAAATTTCAGTTGCATTAGATACTTGTTGAACTTCCGTCTTTCTGCTTGCTGGGAATGCAGAAGTAAGTGAAACAGGCTGCTTCCCTCAGCATGCAACATGGATGATTTAGTTTGTTTACAGAGCGAAGCACGCGCCGGGGACATGACCTCGTATAAGAGATGTACAGTATTTACCAAATAGATTACAAGCTCGAGATTTCTAATCGCTTGATAATTGACGAAGGCGCAGCCCGTGTCAACTATCACGCATAGAAATCTAGAGCGTATAATCTAATTGTTTAAGGTAGCTCAATAGGGTTATGCAAGATTACGAAGCGCGCGCCAGTGGCCTCAATCGAAAGTTAATATTCTCGTTCTTTTTGCTATTTTCCTAATCAAAGCTACTGAAACATAACAAACAAGGGCCAAACTTTGCTGTTCAACAGTCACCTCTGATATCAATGCTTTTAGTCTCAAATTAAAACTACTCAAACATCGCCATTTTTGACGTCTTTTTGGCTTTGATTTCAATTTTCTTCAATTTCCTTCGGTAAAATTTTCTGATATGCTCAAACCGGGTAGAGTCTGGCAAGACGAAACTTTTAAAATCGAAAAAAGTAGGGGTTGTCAAGGTAGTTTTTTCGTTTTTAGCATTTTTGTGTTTTTTTGGCTGAGCGAAAACCTTGTCTTACAAATTTTTCTGATAAATTGAAAGCAAAGAAAGCTATTAAGGAATAACTTCTCTGCCAAATCTTAAGGAATTTCACCGAAGGAAATTCGAGAAATCTGATAAGGATTTTTCTATTTTTTCACCTCAATGGTAATTACGTCATCAGAATAGGAACTCGCCAAGATCGCTATGTGAGCATGCGCGAATTTTCGAACCACGCGGTTTTGTCGATGAGCGACTCGACAATGGCGGTCTCATCAAAATACACACAAGACCTTTCCGTCCAAATCATTTTCTTTACGTTTTCTTTTAAATTGTTTCTCTGTTTCTACTTCTGGGCTGTAATTTGAGCTATATTGTTGACTTGTTCGCTGCTTTGCATGAGCTTGCGTCAGCTAGCGCGCGCACATTACTAAAGCTCGCATCATCGGTGCGCGCGCTCTTAAAACCCTATTGAGCCACCTTAGGGCACACTGCTGCGTGAGTAGCGTAACCAATCAGAGAACGGCATGCGCGATGGAACGCTGCTTTCGGAACGCTAGCAGATCAATACTAAACATAGATATGATCAAACCAGCCGGAGAGGAGAAATTTGAACTTCATGACCTGGTACAAGCCACGTAAAACTACAACTACAAATTGACATTTCTGTTTCGCTTGGGAAGCCTCTTTCTTTCTCTCTGTATGTACTTTCGTTTTAAATGACAGAAATATCAATCCACATGTATATGACATGGGTGATATCAATCTTGATAGCAGATGTTACCCAAAATTTACTGCCGAGTCCCATATGAAACTGGAAGTAGACTACAACATTTTGCTCGCTCAAAACCAAAAGCGTATTATCCTATCAAGAAGTAATATATCGAACACAAGAGACAGTGTTTTATCGGGATTTCCAAACACCGAGAAGAGAGTTGAAAATACGACGCGCAGCGGAGTATTTTTGACTAAATTCGAGGTATTTGGATAGACGATGAAACACAGTCTCAAGTGTTTGACATACCTTCTCAATCGAAACAAAAACTAAAGAGTAAACGGAGAAGTAAAATCGTCAAAATGTTTGCTAATTAAGACCGGGTATCCAAACCTGTTAAACATTGTCAGGTTAAAGGGCATTTGACACCCTTCTGCGCATGTGCGGCAATTTGATTTCTCATCCAACCGAACAGCTTTCAAAGTTGTTATTTGTGAGAAAAACCCTCCTACATCGACCTTGTGAGACGTGTGAAAATAGTAATGCCGATATTGAAGAACTGTTTAGTCATCTGTGAAAGATTTAAAAGTCGGATTTGGTGGTTTGAGTTGAATGCCGTCAAGAAAAATATTGTCCTCGAGAGTTTTCGAAGCGGTTAGAGAAGAAAGCTACTTTCACCTCGTAGCCGTCTTGTTCGAAAAAAAAGAAAACGACGGAAAGATGCAAGGACGAAAATCGAAAACTTTGCATATATAGCTGCAGATACGCGTACAATTTGGAAGAAAGTAAAGCGTATGTGCTTGTAATCAACGGACACGGCCTTCACACAACATAAACATGATAAATATTCTTTAGAACTGAAAAGGCCAAAAGCCGGCGGATAAAGAGATATTCGTCAGGCACGTGCAACTCTAAGCTGACCTGCGGCGAGTTCGTGGCGCTCGTGATAGTGTCACGGTTTCTATTGGTTAAAAAAAATAGTGTCAATCAAGACCGCACATGCGCTTTATCGTGACAACGGCTCTTAATATTCTGTTTCTGTTTTAAACATAAATTGAGGACGTGATCGAAATGTGGCACGATGAATCACACAAAGGTTCATGGCTCCAATTTTAAACCTATGAATGACATTAACAAGGAAGAATTTCCAAATGTCATTTCAGAACAGAGTAATTAGTGTAATTACTCTGATATAACCTAGTCTAATCCGCTTTGACCTCCAAGTATTGTATCATCTCAGTTAACAGGTGCATTCTTCAACACTTCCTTTTAAGCGACAACGCGGAACCCCAGTAAATGAATAAATAAACGAGACGCCGTCGGCCCATTACTAACGACACAGCGAGTCTGTACAGCAACTTGAGGAAACCCCTGTTACCTACAGGACTTGCACAGAAATGGTAAGTAAAAGTGCAACATTAAGATCATGAGTGTTTTGATGTTCCCGTTTGTTTGTGATGAGAGATTTTTTTGTAGGATTCCAAGGCTGTCTCATTGCTGTTGTTTATGGCCTGCATCACGGCTTGTTGCTCTTCTCATTTCAAGTCAGTTTCAGGTCAGTGTTCAGTCGTGAATGTTCTAGCATGCAATGCAATCGGAATTTGTCCAATGAGCCTACATAAAGGCAAAGTGCGAAGCCTAGATATATATTTAGAAAAAAGTCCTAAGAAAGCACGCGCGCTAATTGGTTAAAAATCGTGTTTGTATAACTCGATGGAGACACAGAACTAGCGCGCGCTGTAGACGTAGTGATGGCGCGAGCAAAGAGAATTTACATTTTGATATCCAAAGTTAACAAGTTGTTTTCCTTTTTCTCGTCTTGGTGTTTTCTAAAAGAAATAGAAAACATGTACTTTGTGTTTCTATCGAGTTATACAAACACTCGTGAAAGTTTGGGAGAACTCAAAAAAGCTGTGGAAACACTCGCCTGCGGCTCGTGTTCCCACAGCATTTCTCGTTCTCCCATACTTCCACTCGTCTTTGTATAACTCGATAGAAACACGGTACATGTTTTCTATTTCTTAAATAACAATAGGCTTTTGTACATTAAGCTTTTATTTCCCCATTTAAATGCTCCTCCTTAATGCTCCATCTTTTCCACTAAAATGCTCGGTTTCCCCCAAAAAATGTCACTAAAATGCTCGGAGAATGCTCATACATAGGGATTTCAGATTTTCATAATAATAGTTCAGAGTGCTTAACAAAAACATATATTTAGTATAACAAGTTAACAAAAATGTATGTAAAAGTTTTAAGACACCAGAAGATAATTCTCTAAATGCAAGTGTTGTTCTGTTAATTCTTTTTCCCCTTTCGGTGATACTTAAGTGAAGATGTCAAGTTTAGTCTTCATTTTCTCGTTAAAAGAATCATTTTTATTTCTATATTCTGTGGAAAAAACATTTATTATCCGGCAAAATGCCACTAAAACGCTCGAATAATGCTCAATGCTTTTGCCTCACTAAAATGCTCGAAAAGAATGCTAGCATAATGTACAAAAGCTTATATAACAAGCGGTGGTTTCCAAAATTCTGACTTGATGAGGCGTTCTGTTGTAAAGACTATACGATCTGGACTTTGTCATTTCTTTTATAGCTTTCTTGTCACAACCTGCAAAATTAAGAACTGAAGCAAGCTTACTGTAGCGGTTACTTTTGAAAAACCTAGGCAATGAAGCACTGTTATTTTGGTTAATTTTTGGATTTCACAGCGTGAAATTGGAGCCAAAACAGTCTGCTCTATTGAAGGTTATGCAATAAATGTAGCATTATATAGTGAAACACCACTGTTGCATGTTCGAAACCCTTGTACTTCACAGTCTTTCTGTATCGTCCAGAAATAATTGCAACTATAATGACAGGACGGAAAACGCGTGCACTGTAAGTACCTCCGGTTGTCCCATACAAAGCCTTAGAAAACTTTTCTAAGGCTTTGTATGGGATCCCGGGAGGTACTTACAGTGCACGAGTTGCCCGTCCTGTCATAAAAACCCAAAGAGCGTGTTGAACGTCAGTTTTGATTGTGCAAAATCCCCGG
>JAHPZR010007335.1:32500-43287 GCA_019787425.1 Platygyra sinensis | reverse complement strand
GTGTAGGAAACTTGGAATTAATTTAGTTCTTAATAACTAAGTTAGTTTGTATGGGAGGATCTTGACCAAGGTGATGAGTACAGACCGAACGCGGTGATGTCTGTACTCACACACTAAGCTGACAAAACTCGGTTAATTAGATGTTTGTATGGCAAGCAAAAAAGAGTAAAAATTCTATAAAGATCTCTGGCTAAAAAGATATAAGCTTTCAAGTGCCTGAGCCGCTACATTCTTCGACCTGTAGTTGTACCATGATGTTGTTTTTTTACTTTTTGATTTTTTAGGTGAATTCTCTGCAAGAATAAAAACGCGCTGTTTACCGTTTGGAAAACCTGGAAACTAAAAATAAATAAACTGCTTTGTACAGCCTGACATTTTGCTTGCGAGCGGCGATGAGCTGAACTTTAAGTTTGCTCGTCCTCCTTATTGTTGTTGTTGTTTTTCTTTTCTTTCTCTCACCAGGCTTTTTAATATTACCATTACACTTTTAGAAGAAAATAGTCAATATTTTGGTATTTAAGTTTGCATGTAACCGCTCTAGATGACAGTCAAGATGTAATATATCAAACACAAGAGACTGTTTCATTGGGATATCTAAACACCGAGAAGAAAGAATGCGACGCGCAGCGGAGTATTTTGACGAGATTAGAGGTGTTTGGATTTATACCCGATGAAACACTGTCTGGAGTGTTTAACATATTCATTCAATCGAAACAAAAAAACTAAGGAGTAAACGGAAGAGTGTAAAATCATCAAAATCTATGCTTATTAAGACCAGCTATCCTCTTTCACGATTGCGTTCTTTCTTTGTTCAAACTTGATGAATTAATAATGAGTTTGAGAAAGGAAAATCCAGACCGCGGTCAATATCGGTTTCAGCCAAAGAAATTCGTGAATTCAGTTGTTCCCAGTCCTTTTGAGACACAGCCACATAATAAATACGCTGTATTAACCAGATAATATTGAAAAAAAAAAAAATAGAGGAAGATTTTGTGAAGTCATTAGCTTTGCTGAACTAAACATGAAATGACGCATTTGCGGTTAAGTCTATTTGATTTCAACCTTTACGCTATTCAGTGTTTTTCTCAGATATAGGTATGTTTGTTAGTTAAGTAATCTATGAAAGACGGGAGTAGATCTGTGCTCATATTTTGTTATGTTCTTGGAAACAAAGTTCGTGTTGATGACAGCAGTATCGTTGGCATTATTTCAGATGCCAGCTGTATAACAAGAAACTGGTAAGTAGAACTTATGCTTGATTCACACCCAGACTTCCCAGAAAAAAAAGTAATAATATTTCAATTTCTACAACTTGGCTCTAGCTCTCTTTTTCTGGAAGCAGTAAGGGGAATCGGAGCATGAGATACTCTCTAAGTTTCGGATGTGTAACAACATGCGGAAGACCACTGTTTTAATTCTTTCTTTGTGACCAAGAGAGTTCTGTCAAATCTCTTTTCAAACTCGGTGAATTTGCTCGAAACCCTTGTTATTGACCTCGCCAGAGAAAGCAGTATCCCTGAGTGCTAGCTGGTTAAATCCTGGGCGTGAAAGCCCGTGGCATCCTCACGTCTTCGACAAACCCTTAATTCTTGAAGTACCTTGCTTGCCTCTTCTTCTTCTCATTCCACGGTTAGCAAATCATAGTGTCTATGAGCTATCAACTTGGAATATGGATCGACTGTAAAGAATGACAATCTTAATATCGCTGAACTGAGTTTCTTTATCCGTTAGTCTTACTTTATTTATTTATCGAACTAGAGTTGAAAAATGAAGTAAAAGCACGATAACAGAATACATATATGACACGCGACCCTGTATAAAACCCAGGTATCCGAAGCTCCCTGGGGGCCGTGAACAGCATTATATGACATTGCGTATAAGCGTAAATATAAGAATTTGTATGGGAATGTAACGATCGATGGTAACAGTTCGAAATATGGAAAAGGAATCAGTTGTCTAATACGAAAGACTTCCTTCGACTCTTTTGTGTGTTATGTGTCTGCGCCATTTTGGGGCCGTTTCAACGAAATTCCTGTGAGTTTCAGTTCCATCATTTTCTTTTCCATAGACATTTCTCAAGGTATACAACTCGAGTGGCAAAGCTCAGCAGATCGACTGCCGAAAAACAGCCGTAAATATGTCACGTTCGATATATCAAAATAATACCATGGCTCCGAGGCTTTGAGGAAAAACGTCCATATTTTGGGTCAATTTCCTGGCATTTAAATCTCTTTTGGGAATTGAGAGACAAAAGAATTTATAACTGTGGCCCGAAAGCCTTGGAGCCATGTTAGAATATTGCCCCTTTGCAATGGCCTCAAGATTCCACGTAGAGCACGACCTATAGTAGCTGCAACCATTGATTTCCTTCATTGGAGGAAAACGTGGTCCGCCGAGTGGCAATTCGGCTCGCAAATATTACAGTTATTTACCTACGAGATCCGGGGAATGATCGTTGACACTATACCGTTTGAGAATGGTTTAGAGACCCGGTCTTTTAGCTCACACACCGGGTGGGAGAAGGGATATTGCTCACCTCGCAACCATCAACAATATCGGTAAATAAGGGTCCAAGTATCTCGCTTTAGTCAAATGCTTTTCCATTTTTCTAACTTCTTGCATACGCTGGTTACGTTTCCACGCAATCTCTTATTTTTACGCCGTTACTCAATGTCATAATTATCTTGGTCACAGCTCCCAAGCTTGAGGCACCAGCGATAAAACATATATTGAGTCATCCTTGTCCCAGACTTAACCAATAGGAAAGTATCGCGCTTGTTATCCGATCATCACATATCCAAAGCTTAGCGTAGTACTTGACGCGTGGCGAAGTAAATGCTGGGTTGCGAGTTCACATTTTCTTTACTATTTTCTTTCTTTTTTTTTTGTTCTTCATTTTCCCTCTCATTATCAGTGATTTTCTATCCCTTGCATTCACCTTCTGAAGTCTACGTTTTCGGATTAGCCCATCAGTTGCCCACTCCAATGATGCATGTAAGACTGTATAAATATCTTTCACGAGATCTGAAACTGTTCTTCATGCCAGTTAGGCATTTAAGATCGAAGGTTCTGGGGTCAATTCAAGGTGTGGGCTTCGAAATTTGTCTCTTGTTTTCTTCGTTATTTTTTGATTTAGCCAAGCCTAAAAGCGGAGCTTCAATTGTTAATAACTAAATAATCCAACCCTCTGAGGCAAATCAGTGAACAATCAGATGTAGTTGTGGCCCAAAAATGAATTGCACCCGCGTTGGATTAGATTTCAATGCAAATGAGAAAAGCTAACCATTAAATTAAAAGGGCTATTGGGTGAATTGAATGCACTAAATAAATCAAAAGAGTAAAACTTTTGTAGTGTCTTAAAGCTGGTCCAAATATAGACATCTTAAACTTCTCTTTAGGTTTTAAAATTGTTTGCATTTCAGTTAGTAGCTTTATTGTCTTTTGTCTATATTGAATGTACTGGAACTATTTATACACAAATTGAGATGTCTAGTGGCAAACATGCATGTTTGCATGTTGGCAGACATGCATATTCAGGGCTGTCATTAAGGGCACAGCTGAGAATGATTGATCTTCCCTTGATGCTATGGATAAAATTGCCTGATGTCAATATAATTCACCCATGAAGTACACACAACTATGAATATGACTTACCATTAATGTAAATTTTATAGATGAAGAGTCACCTTTCAGTACAGAGTGTACTGTAATAAAGTCATTATGATTATGATTATTGTTAATTTGCCATGAGTGTGGAGAATAAGGCGACAGGTAACTAATAACTTAATGATAGCCCTGTGTATTCCCAAGGTTCCTCTTTGAAAAAAAAAAAAAAAAAACAGTCAGTAGACCTGATCTTGATCTTGCTCTTAGGTCATGAAAGGTATGCAGTCTTGAGTGATATTATTAATATGTAGTTTAGATCTAGAATAAGGATATAGTTTAGAATCACTTTGTTGTTAAATATAGTGTCTTAAGCATTACCATATACCTCTTGAGGTGTCTTAAGTCCATGTAATGCAGCCAATTTGACATTTAATAACAATATTTTATTTTTAAATATATTTTTCCCAAAATTGATTTCTGTACTATCACTCCAGATATTTCTGAAATCCTAAGTTCTGTAACCTTTCACTGAAGTTGACTTTGGCAAATTGCAGATACCAGTACATTGCTTAAGCACGTTCAGACTGGAAACGTATTAACAAATTCAATTGGCAAAAGAAAATGCATTGACTTGTAGCTCTAAAGATGATTTGGATGCTCTCATTAGGGTGGCATTTGATTTTAAAACTCTCGGTCTATAAGCTTCAACTGGAGACAAAAGAAACTTCAAAAATTGTTAATTTTGACCTGAAAGCCTTACAGCTATGTTAGAATGTTGTTGTTGTTGTTGTTTTGTGGCAAAGCTCTGTTGCATTGGCTGCCACAAATCAGAGCCCCATGACTATAGAAATAATCACATGCATACATAGAAATAGAAAACCATTCAACTCTTTTTTCATGGCCAACATGGTTAGCAGCATGGATCATGTGCGCATGCGCCTAATGACGCCAACTCAGTGGAATATGGCTGCCATACTCCACCTAAATGAAAGCTAAGGCAATTGCAGCCTTGGTTTAACTGCACATATGATATTGAAAATCCATGTTATGGTAAGTTGACAGCTGTCAAAACAAGGTATCCAGTGGCAGATCCAGACCTAGAGCAAAGGAGGGGGCCCACTTTTGATTTACGTGCCCGGCTGGCTTTTTTCCCTTCTGTCATTGCTTTATTTTTTTACCCAAAATAAGGGGGGTGGGGGGGGGGGGGACCGGGCCCCCAGGCCCCTTCCCTAGATCCTCCACTGGTGTCTGCTGACCAGTATTATGTGACCATATCTCTGGCTCAGGTTGAAAGCTCATCAAAGTCACATGTTTTTTTTTTCAAAGTTGACCACTGATCAACTACTGGTTTTTTATTAGATTATGGGCTCAAGTCAGGTTAACTTTCTAATCAGTGCCAGGTTGTTCAGAAGGTATAATTTCACTGCTTTTATTTTATGTAGTTTGAGATTGTTGAAACTCAAAAAAGAAGTCCAAACAATAGCAACAGAAAACCTCACTGCAATATGTTACAAAATTGAAGTAAAAATTCTCACTTATCCCGGATTAGCTTAATTGGGCTTTGAACAACCTGGCCCAGGAGCTCCACTTTTAAGCTTGGCTAAATCTATACATTTACAATGTTTACAGTAGACTCTGTGGTGGCATGAATTTGTACATGTATTTAATAACATAATTGTACATTGCGTTTTGCTTTTGTGCTGTGCATTCATCGATAGTTCAGTTTCTTTTTATAAAATATTTTATTAATACTACCTCTTAAAACTACTGGAATTCTACATAGCCTCAGGACACTTTCCAAAAGTGACTACATGTCAGATACAGTTACGGTATGAAAGCTGTACAGTATTAAGGACAGCATACAGGAATACAACGAAATCCATTCTCTGCTGCAAAATTGAAACTTTCACATGTACAATGACTAAATCACTCTGGCATAAATGGAAAAAACAACACTGTTGATGAATACTTCTATGTAAGCTTTCAATAATAATTTCATAATTCAATTTCAATAAGTGATGTGCTTTTTTTCTCCACTAAGACTGTGGACTGCAGGAACTGTCAATTACTGTGTGACTCCATCAGTGATAAAATTGTGTTATTAAATTATGCCAAAAAATAATAAGTAAGCCCTACATGTAAGTAAGTTATACTATGTACACTCTGGGTTTTGATGCATAGGTACATTTGGTCAGCCAGCTTATGTATGTTAACAACATTACCAACATTACAGCCAAATGGATAAGAAATATATTCTAAATGCACCAGAGCTGAACTCGTAAACCTCCCCCCCCCCCCCCCCCCCCCCCTACGAAAAACTGAAATATAGGGACCATGTTTCCCTGACCAGTGGCACTAATGAAATCAAATAGCAAATGAAACTCAGTGTAGAGCTTTCTTTGCATGCAGGGTCACTGATTGATGCAGAAAAAATAATTAATGTTGCAAAAGGTTGGTATGGAGGTGCTATAAGTAACTGACCAGGTTTCAGAAGAGTCTTGGATTTATATTGGTATATATCCATACTTGCTGCATCAGCAAGTCTAGTGCAATACTAATCATCATCCACTTGACATTTCAACAACAACAAAGCGGACGAAAGCTACTTATTAAACACTACATGCATTTCACTACGCCTGAATCAAACAAAAGATTGAAGAAATGTTGCTGAAAATTCGGTTAAGATTCAGTATTATTCCAGTTAAAGCCCAGAAATGCATTTAGAAGCCGGAAAACGTCCAAAATCTCAAAGCCTTGCGGCGTTCGAGTTTAATAATTATTGGTGATAAAGCATAAGCTTAATTCGAACATTATTATTGGCGACGGCTTAATTTGCAGTTATTTTTACGGCCATAGTTTTACCAGTCTTTTAACAATAACCTTAAAGAAATTCAGCCGGGCATTTCACCAAACCCAATAAATCGAGCAAACAAAACGAGGAAGTCTCCATAATTTCTAAACGCAGTATTCATGACAACATATTAAGCTTACGAGCGTCAAAAGCAAAGCAATGGTTTCCTTCTTCCAAAAGTAAACAGAAGAAGAAATTATGGCTGTCTACGAAGCAGCTGTCCCTGCTAACACAAAGAAAACACTCGCCTGACAGTATTTACGAATACAGTTTTGTTACTTTTAGTCGAGAGGTTATCGGTATACGGCGAAAAACGACAGAAAACTAGTATAAGCTTATTTGTTTACAATAATTAAGCTTATACAAATTTATATTCAACAACAACTCTAGTTTTTGAAATTTATCAAATCTCTCACAGCATGGTTCCAAACCAGAAAATCAAGGAGACTTTACACCTTTCATTGATATAACCTTAACTTATAAACCTATCTCGCTGAAGCAACTGGATAATTTTTATGGAAAACGCAAAAGTTTTTATGTAAACAAAGTCGCTTACCACAATTTGGCAGTTCACCTCAGTGTGAATCCTATCCGAAGAACCTCCAGCAAAAGTTGTGAAGACTGAACTGAACAAATCTTTTCGATAGATCAACGAATCAACTTTTTCCCACTGTGTTTACCGTTTTGTAATTCCTCTAAACACTCAAAACACGTTTGATTTCTCTTGCTGATCACCTCATGAAATCATGCGACTTTTCTTGCATGGCTGCACATCATATCTCGACGCGCGAAGTTCTGTAGTCTTTTGAGTCAATTTTCCTGGTATTTCAGTTCTTTCCTAAAGCTCTCACTTGCCCTGCCTGACGGCATTGTTCGGCATTATTTCATCTCCTTTCTCTAGCACTGACTCGATTCAAGATTCACCACATTGTTCAGTACTAAGCGTTTCTCGCCTTCTTTCTAGCCCTGCTGGGCCGCTCTTTCCCGATCTTCTTCGCCACGTTTTTAGCTGTTAATTCTTGCCCTCTGTAGTTCTCTTTCATGTTCTGCTTAAGATAAACTCGATCTATCTTCAACGTTAGATCAACGTCCCCGATCGATTGTTGACATGACAAATACAAATGAGTGTTTTTTTTCTGACAAACCTGCCGAGAAAAGATGGCATTCCTTAGTTCCCCCGTGAGGCTTACCTCGAGACACCCCTCCTCCTCCCCCAGAGTCTGTACGGACGGCGTTAGATCGCTCGTACGCTGACGTCATAACCAAATTTTCTCGGCTTGATGAGTTACCAATTTTTCTTAAGTATGGTGCTTCGCTGAAGCTCCGCTAATAAGAGATTTACTATCCAACACGCCAAATTGGTATTATTCGTGCGAGCGAAATTCGTGGATATTTATTTACAGAGAATTCGTGACAGAAGTGTGCGAAGCGGAACGAAATTGGCGCGGGAAATCCAGCTAACTGATTGGTCAACGACAGGAAACCTGTCTAACCGGTCCTCTGGAGTACAAATACCGCGTGATATTTGTACTCATCTTAAGCGTTATTTGTACTCCGCGAAATGCAGTTGGATAATAATAATAATGGCAATAATAATAATAATAATAATAATAATAATAATAATAATAATAATAATAATAATAATAATAATTAAGTGGACAGTTACTTGTGATAATATATTGCTTGTGGCTAGTCTTACGCAGCTCGTTTCGTCCTGGCCAAGATACTCATCAGAGAACTTTTTGCTCAGCAAACTCGCTGGGCATCGCGCCCAAAGTTACGTTCGCTAACAAAATCATGACAGCAATGTCGCCTTATATCGCATTAGGATTGTCAAGCAGAAACGGTCTCTGTTAAGCCCCTTGGCCTAGATGAAACAAGCTTCATGAGACTAGCCGCGATCAATATATTATCACAAATTTTCTCTTTCTATCATAAACTAAGGCTGAAATACCCTATCAGTTGACGTCTCCATGTAATAACTGTCTGGAAGATCTGGCTTGAAATAGAGATTTCCATTATTTTTTTTGTGGTGCAAGACATTCAAGTACCTATATTAAAGCCGCAATCTTTTCGACCAAGAGAAACTCTCTGCAAAGGCAAACACAAACACACACGAAAATATATACATCAACGAATACCGCTTTTACTTATACACTGTAATCTATCTTACTGATGTGCTTAACTGACCTTTGTACCTGGGAGAGAGACTTTAATATCGAACACCTATAAATAGAACACGCAAAAAAACGGATCGCATTCAAGAACTGTTATTTTAAAATTGAAAAAGCGAAGCAATATATTCCTGTCAATCCACTATACTCTAACCGTAGATACAATATACTAAGAAGCTCACTGCTGCATGCAATGAACGTTGCGATGTCTTGAGCTGAAGCTTGGGTAAGAACGATGCCTAGTTCACGCATACAGATCTCTCGTGCTAAGTTATATTATGCATCAGCATAATTACCTGATCGAACTAGTTTTGACTGTAGAGTTAGTACACCAGTAATGAGCGAAATCTGTGCTTCAACTGAGCCAGATCGACCGGATATCTTTAATATCATTTATTAAAATTATTGTATTGTATGGGATCTAGGGGCCGGAACTGTTCCATACAGTGATGAAAAATACTTCCTATCGACTATGGAACCCAGCAACCACGTCCTTGCTTCAACGAGATTCTAACAATATCATCAGCTGTAATGGAAGTTTTAAAGACAGGGATTACGGTAGTAAGTATACTATTGATCAAAACTTTGTTTATTATTGAGTGAAAATAATGTCGGTTTATTGAGTGAAAATAAAGTCGGTTTTTCTTAGTCTTTTTCCTATATTTCTTCATTGACCTTTCCCTAAAGTCGCCAGTACCTCTTTGTTTTTACAATTATGAAAGAAAAATTCCCTAGATACTTGCATTCAGATGAAAGAAACAAGATCCTAATAAAATGTTCAAAACTGAAGTTTAGCTGTTGCTTCGACTGCAACCTGCCAGCTTCATTTGAAAACTCATTTCTATAAACTACAGGATTGCTCATCACGCGAAAATGTGACTTATTTAGTTAAAGAGGATTCTCTAGTAAAAGAACCCGCCATAGATTTCCGATGAAACTTGGTATGTTGTCGTTACAGTACAAGGAGATGTTTAAAACGTAATACAAAGAAGGGGCCACCGTGCTTGTTTTCATGCCTCAATACTGGCAAATATGGTAGTTTAGATAACTTTTAATTGGTTATCGAAAGTGCGCAACAAATAATGCAGCGCACTATATCACAGAGAGATTGAGTTTCTTGGATTGTTTATTCATCTACGTTTCAGAAAAAAAAAATGTTTTCAAATACCATGCATTCTTTTATTGGTGGTTTTCACGTCACGCAAGTAAGCTTAATTATCACGAAGTGAAAAATAAAATTCTTACCATTCAATAAATTGAGTCAAGAAATTGAATTATCGTAGAACAGTAATAAATAAACAACGTGCCAAAGTTTCGGGGATGTGCGATATTCCGAACTCGAGTTATTCGGCAAAAGGTATCACTAAAATTATAGTTTAGTATGGACACGCCATGTTGGAGCCCGTCTAAGGGACTCCAACATGGCGGCCGGAAACCGGTGGAAACATCTCTAGTCCACTTTGGCTCTTTCAAAACATTTAATTTTTTCGTTAAACTTGAAAACATTCGTATAGGGACTACTCTAAACATATTGGTTACTCAGAACTCAAAAACATAAGGCGAATCAATATTTTCGAGCTCGTAACATGTTACCGAGAAACAAGCCTATGTCACGCATTGTGAAAAAACCCTGTCCTATTTTCAAAACAAAGTAGTCTACCGAGCTGAAGACAGGCCAACAGATGTATGTTTAAAATAACTTTCACCTGATAAAGGCAAAAAGTTAAAATTGTTAATTTTAGTTTTTTTTTGACGTCAAAAAAACCAAGAATGCGCTTTCCTGCCCGTTATGTCTCCCCCTATAGAATTTATTTCATTTGCAAAGAAAGTAGCCATAGATTTCTGCTTTTTTTCTCAGTTATTGAGGATACTGTTCTTATTGAAATTACAAAATAAATAATATAGTTCACCGTGCTCGTTTCAGAGAAAAGAAGCGTTTATTTCTCTGTCGAGCTTAGCCTGAAATAAAATTTCTTATTTCTTTCTCGTTTGCACGCGCAATGACGCAAAATCCGTGCACAGTAGCGATGCGCAATGCAGTACTGAGGAATCACCGTAGCGTGCACGACCACTGGCATATAAGGCGGTTAGGCTTAAAGAAGACAGTGATGTTTTTGTTTAGTGTGATATTATTAGAGTGGTTTTCATCCGATTGT
>JAHPZR010007335.1:25000-27500 GCA_019787425.1 Platygyra sinensis | reverse complement strand
TGAGTTGATTTTCTCATGGTAACCTAACGGTATTACTCGTGGGCGCGTCCGCACGACCGCGACGACAGCCGTGGAGTTGCTTGGAAGGTTTGAGACTGGTCATGTGCATCACTGTAAAACTGCAAAGCGGTTTCTGTCGATTGTGCCGCACTGCGGTCCGGAGAGCTAGTATGTTCAGTAATATGTTCTTTCAGCTTGCGAATCCCTTCGGACAGAGCGTTGACTTGCTCTCTTAGCTCTTGTTTTTTTTTTCTTCAAAGTAGCATTGTTCTCAGGCGTGATAAATGTTAGTGTTACCGGTAATTAAATGTGTTTACTAATGAAGCTATACGTTAAAAAGAAAACGAAATAACGTGAAAAAGTATCAAAATTTGACGGAGTGCTGTTTCACACAGCCATCTTGGTCGCTCACCGCTGACCGCTAGACAAGACGCTATTATTATTTTATTTAAATTCATTCATTCATTCATTTATCTATTTATTTATCTATTTATTTATTTACTGATTGATTTATTTGTTTATTTATTTATTTACCTAATTTTATTATTGATGTATTTTTGCTAAATTTTATTGTAAGTTATACAAACCGTCCGATTAGCTTTTCTACATGCGGGTTGTTGAAATTTATTTATCTTTTTTTCGGCTCGTGAGCGGGCGGAATTCAAAAAATCCTGCAATCTGATTGGTTCCTTTAGCGGGCAGAATTCTCTCATACGGACCGCTACAGCGGTCGGAATCCATCGAGTTCATCTATTTCGTGAATAAATTAGCGGTTATCGTCGATCTTTCGCTCTTTTTTCACTTCCAAAGACGATTAATAACAACGCAAGTTTACCTCTATTCACCTTTAGATGGCAAGGAAAGTTACTGTAAGTAAATTCAGTTGAAGTTTTTGAAGTTGTGAGAGTTTGCTTGGTTGTTTGTTGCTCAGCGCTGTAATGGCGCGTAAACCTGTGTGTCGCTCTGCACAATTCTAAGTAGAAACCGAGTCAATTTCAGTCGAGGTTCCCTCTCCAATCGTTGCTGTACTTCAGAGAATTGCTGTGGAGTGCATTTAACGAATTTTCTCGTTTTCTACTTCCCAATATACGGTAGAAAAGTCTAATTCAGTCGAAGGATTCGCAATGATCGACAAAAACTGTTTTTGTAGTACAACTTCAAATTTTGAACAAAAAATTCACACCTGGAAAACAATTTTGGAGACCTTAACTAGGGAACTAGATGCACTAACATAAAGTAGTTCGAAATAAATCTTTCTTCGTATAGTGCCTGATTTACTCGTTCTTTCGCTCGTTAGATTTTTTGCGAATGGTTTGTAAGCCGATTCAATGGCAAAGTTGCGTAAACAAACGCACTTGTAAGCCAGTTTACGGCAAGAAAAAAGGGATAAAAATGTTACTGGCCGGCTTAGACTCGGTCCGTATAGGGAAACACTGTGACCTCGGGCTTGAAAATGCTGCACTCGGCCTGAGGCCTCTGGCAGACCTCGGTGACAGTTTTTTTTGTTTTTTTTTTCCGTATACGGACCTCCCAGCCGGCCAATAACATATATATATTTACTTTATGGAAATTATTCTAATAAAATGATGATGATGATGATGATGATGGTGATGATGATGATGTTGATGATGATGACGATGATGATGATGATGACGATGATGATGATGATGATGATGATGATGATGATGATGATGATGATGAAGTAATAGGTTGACAGAGACATGTAGCCTTGGTTTACCGTTGATACATGAAATCATGTTATGTTCAGTTGACACCTTCCAAATCAAATTATCTGCTGACCAGTATCACGTGACCATATCGCGGGCTCAAGCTTATAGCTCATTGAGGTCACGTGTTTTATTAAAATTAACCGCTGAACAAGTACTGGTTTGAAAACAGGGCAGGATTGTTCGGAAGCCGGTTAACGCTAGCCCTGGATTAAAATTTAACCGAATTAAAACTTTTTTCTTCTATATATAAATGTTTTGCGCTGATTTTTTGTGTATATGGTGATTGTAAATCTTCAAACAGAAAGCCAAACAATAAATAGAAAACCTCACCGCAAAGTGAAAAAAATTAAGTGTGGATATTAAACAGAGTACCAGTGTAAAAAGTTTTAAGCGTTCCCTTTTTAAAATAATCTTAGATAATCAAATTCTTAGCAAATCATTCCTGTAAATTTTTAATTTTAACAATATTTTATGATGTATATAGGTTTGTGTTTTATTTTTCAAATTTTTAATTTTTGAGGGTCATTAGTTTATCAGTTTTATTACTGTTATATGTTACCCTCGTTAAATAAAGTCTTACTTACTTACTTACTTACTTACTTACTTACTTACTTACTTACTTACTTACTTACTTACAAAGTTACAAAACTCAAATCAAAATTCTACCTTTTCCTGGGTTAGCTTAATCGGACACTGAACAATCCTGCCAAGGTGCTACGCTTTTAGGCTGGCCTTAATCTATTATTATCATCGTTGTCTTGAGTACACTA
>JAHPZR010007335.1:7500-17500 GCA_019787425.1 Platygyra sinensis | reverse complement strand
GATTTATTAGCAACCCTTTTTGCCAACGAGCCCCCGAGCAATGACGCTCGGCTGGCGATGCGGCAGAGATAAGTGCCGCGCGAAGAATGCTGTATGCAAAAAATTCTCGATCGGCGGCCAAAAGTGTAAGTGTAAGTGTAAGGAATAAGAACCTTGGTTTTAGCCAATTGCAAAGACAGAACTATCCGAGCCATTGTAGTTTTAGCCAATCAGGAGGCGCCTTACATCTAGACTGGGAGGGTCATTGCGAAGGGCGTGTGTTTTCTTTGCTGTTGTCTTTATTCAACTGTGAACAATTTCATAGTCTCAGAATTTACCGAACCAGCGAAACGAATATTGAGAAAAACTGTATGTGAGACAAGAGCAAATCCAGTGTTCAAGACACAAAATCGACACGAAACCGCGTGTTCACCACAGAACTGAACAAGCGTGTTCATGAATCGAAACAGTGCACGTATGCCTTCTCTGTTTATCCATATCGAACTGAAAGTTCCGTCGGGCAGTGTTTTAACCACTAGAGCAATTCCGGTCTTCAAATCTACCATATCGAACTGAAGGTTCAGTCGCGCAGCATTTTCGAACAGAACTGAGTGTTTATCAGTCGAACCACTGGAGCAAATCCAGTGTTTAAATCAAAACACAAATCAAACCTGTTTGCCACAGAATTAAACAAGCGTGTTCAGCATATATATATATATATATATATATATATATATATATATATATATATATATATATATATATATATATATATATATATATATATATATATATATATATATATATATCTTGACACAAGTATTGTTTTAATGATGGTCTCGTCACTACAGATCTATACTCTAAGCCTACGGATAAGCACCAATATTTGCTCCGCACTTCTTGCCACTCCAACGCATGCAAAAAGGGAATCCCTTTTGGGCAAGCACTGCGTATACGTCGAATTTGTTCTACAGATGCCCTCTTCAATAAACGGGCAGGGGAGTTGTGTAGCCATTTGGTTAACAGGGGGTATGATCAACAACGGGTTTTGAGGGAGATAGACCGGGCGCGTAGGATTCCCAGGGAGGAAACACTTCGGGAAAAACAGCCGAGTAACAATAAGAGGGTTCCTTTAGTGGTTTCATACCATCCTATGCTCCCTAACATTGCCGGAATACTGCACAGGCTTCATCCTGTTTTACAGTCCTCTAGGCGGTGTAGTGAGGTTATCCCGGAGGTCCCTATGGTGGCCTTTCGTAGACCTACAAGTCTTAAAGACATGTTAGTTCATTCGGAGTTTAACACCCCTGAGTTAGTTAAGGGCTGTGTTCGGTGTGGGGATGGGAGGTGTAGGATTTGTAAATCCCTTGTCGAGGGGGAGAGTTTTAAAAGCAACGTTACGGGCAGAAGCTATGTAATTAATTTCAAAATGGACTGTAACACTGATCATGTTATCTATTTATTATCTTGTAGTAAATGCTCTAAGCAGTATGTAGGGTCTACTATAACAAAATTTCGAACTAGGTTTAACAATCATAAGTCTAGACTTAGCGCTCATAAGAGGTTGTCAGCGAGTAATAAGGAGTTAGATGACCTAGTATACAAACATTTTAATCAGCGGGACCATAAGGGAGTAGATGATCTTAGGGTGCAGCTCATTGATAAGTGTGCGAGTGAACATGTGCTAAGGGAAAGGGAGGCTCAGTGGGCGTATCGATTAAAGACTATTTCCCCTCTCGGGCTTAAAGTGACGATTTTTTTCGAGACGTAATCCCAAGAGGGATTTATTTTAAGCAATACAATATCCTGTCATTTAAACGTTCAGATATTGGTTTGTTACATGAGCCATAATTATAGTTATAGTTTAGTTGTACTTTTGTTAGAACGTTCTTATTAGAACACTTCTTTGTGAGAATTATGAATAGAACATTGGCATTACAACCTAATAGTTGCCTATGTAAGCATTTCTATAGGCATTTTTCTGTTAGTTTAAGATTCTCTGTTGTGAATGCGCAGACTCGCTTATTTGCGCAGTTTGTAAGGATTTTAGTGTAGAGCGCGCGCGTGGAGCGCACGCGACAAAAACCATAACGTTGTATAGCGTCTTGCATCAGATTGCAACGTATTTCTTGTAACGGTTCAGGCCACTCCGTCAGTTGCCCTGACGAAGTGTTTGTAATAAACACGAAATATCGGCAAAGTCATTTTGTTCCAGTTTTTTGAATATATATATATATATATATATATATATATATATATATATATATATATATATATATATATATATATATATATATATATATATATATATATATATAGATTTGCAGAGTTGGATTATTTGGTCGAAGACATTTATTGCTACTCAGAGTTTCATGCTCCTTGTGGAGCAATCATCAGGCAACTGCCAAAAATAACGGATACATATGAAAATATACGAAATTTGAAAATACAGAACAATGCCCAGTGACGTGACATGTAGAAATATGATTGGTTGCTAAGCGAATACATTCTTTAACAGGAATTTCTTAGAATGTCTACAATTAGATATCAGTTCACTTCTGTTGTTCAGTGTTGACATTTCGGGTTTACAGATAATAAAATACTTTTCCCATAAACACAAATTACACCTCTTGCTTACACTAGAATATGATCGGGCCTAGAATATGATCGGGCCTGATTGTTTCATCCTCTATTGCCATGGAGAAGGTCAATTTGGGCTATTCAACGAAGAACATCCCACTGCCATCCAGAAGCGGATACATGAAGAACTTTATTGAAAAGACAGAACACTTCCTACGGCGAATGCGCTGGAAAGCCTATCATTTTCTCAACCCCACAGAATCAACGGCTAAAGAAAACTATGGATTTAAGTCACGGAACTCGCCACCTAGAATTAACGAGCTGATCCCCTTCGAAGACGGCATGCTAAACCTCATACAAAATATCGAGTTTAAGGACGTAAAATGTAACTTCCAAAATGAAATGAACAGCGACATCAAGAACAAAATCAAGAGACCAGGCAGCCTCCTAATCCCAGCTGACAAAACCACCAATTATTATACAATGACCCCAGCCTCATACGACAAGTTCATCAAAGAAAATGTAACGAAAACCTACAAGAAATCAAGCGATATTGTTACAAATAAATTAGATACGCAGTCAGCAAGCATAGCCAAACAGCTCAAATTAGACGACCGAATTGAAAAGCTAGCAAAGAACGAGGCATTTATCACCTTGAAAGATCACAAACCAGCATTCAACGACCACCCAACGTGCCGACTTATCAATCCTTCCAAGTCTGAAATTGGTGTAGTTAGCAAGCAAATCCTCGATGAAATTAACTCCGCCATCATCAGCGGCACGCAAATCAACCAGTGGAAGAACACGACCAGTGTCTTAAAATGGTTTAACAGTTTAGAGAATAAAGAGAAGCTCTCGTTCATATGTTTCGACGTATGTGAATTTTACCCTTCCATCAATGAGAAGCTGCTCTCAAAGGCCCTTGACTTTGCTAACAAGTACCGACCCATCAGTAGCAATGAGCGTGACATCATCTTACACGCAAAACGTTCGCTATTGTTCAGCAATGGTTCTGCATGGGAGAAAAAATCTTCAAACGATCTTTTCGATGTCACCATGGGTTCTTTTGATGGTGCTGAAACGTGTGAGTTGGTCGGCTGCTACCTGTTATCCCTTCTCACCGACAAGTATGGCCAAAACATCGGTCTCTATCGCGACGATGGTCTAGCAGCTTTTAACAAAACACCGCAAGAAATTGAAAAGATCAAAAAAGAGCTGTGCAAGATTTTCCGTGAAAATGGCTTAAAGATAACGATAGAAGCAAACAAAACCATTGTAAATTTTCTAGACGTCACGCTTGACCTGCAGACCGGCAAACACTATCCATACACAAAGGAAGGTAACGTCCCATTGTACGTGCACAAGAAATCCAACCATCCGCCATCTATCCTGAAAAACATCCCAGATGCCATCAATAAACGACTTTCAGAAATATCATCGGACCGACAATGCTTTGACAACGCCAAAACCGTGTATCAAGAAGCCCTCAATAAAAGCGGTTACAATTACAACCTGTCTTACAATGAGTCACGCAACGAGAAACAGCAGTCACGGAAGAACCGGCCAAGAAACATTCTTTGGTACAATCCACCTTTCAGCAAAAATGTCAAAACGAATGTAGGAAAGTGTTTCCTTTCTCTCATTGATCAACACTTCCCTAAATCACACCCACTTCATAAAATTTTCAATAGGAACACGCTTAAATTAAGCTATAGTTGTATGACAAATGTCAAAACCATTATATCCAACCACAACAAAGCTCAAATTAACATATCTGATCCTACCAATGATACCACCGATGATAGCAATTGTAACTGCCGGAACTCAAGCACGTGCCCCATGGACGGTAAATGCAACGATCAAAACATGATCTACCAAGCCGAAGTCACGACACCAACCTCAAGAGAGACATACATTGGTCTTTGCGATACAACATTTAAGTTAAGATACAGAAACCATGTGTGCTCATTTAAGAACGAACGGTATAAGCATGCAACTGAATTAAGTAAATATATTTGGAGTCTAAAGGATAAGGGTATTTCGTACAACATCAAATGGCGAAAGGTAAAACAGGCCCGATCATATTCTAGTGTAAGCAAGAGATGTAATTTGTGTTTATGGGAAAAGTATTTTATTATCTGTAAACCCGAAATGTCAACACTGAACAACAGAAGTGAACTGATATCTAATTGTAGACATTCTAAGAAATTCCTGTTAAAGAATGTATTCGCTTAGCAACCAATCATATTTCTACATGTCACGCCACTGGGCATTGTTCTGTATTTTCAAATTTCGTATATCTTCATATGTATCCGTTATTTTTGGCAGTTGCCTGATGATTGCTCCACAAGGAGCATGAAACTCTGAGTAGCAATAAATGTCTTCGACCAAATAATCCAACTCTGCAAATCTACACATCGCTCTAGTTAACCTATTGAGCACTTTAATAGCTGATGAAATCTTCAATTCATTATATTATTATATTATATATATATATATATATAACTCGCACAATGGAGAATGGGCTTCCTTTCTTCAATGCTTTATTCAAGACCCGACGCGCTTCGGCATTTGCCTTCCTCAGGGGCCTTAACATGCAATTGTTACAGATTCTTAATTGGTTAATTGTGTGACGTAGTACAATGCGTGTTTCCTAATTAGATTAGATGTTGAGTAGAATGTTTTGTAAACAATTAGTGTTTCCGAGTTCTACAACCTTTATAACGTATGTTTTAAACAATTTATGTACCCAAAGCTTTATAAAGGCTCTTATGTGAGAACTTTATCCAGTCCTTTTGTTTAGTCCATATGGTTGAATGGAGTTTAATGTTCTTTCTTTGTTGTGGGGTGTTTCAGTTACAAATTTTGAACGCACAAGTCTGTCTCGTATACTTTTCGGTCGTATATGTATATATATATATATATATATATATATATATCGAAAAAAGGAAAAGACTACACTTTTATCCCTACAAGCCTGTTTCGTGATCGCTCACTCTTCAGGGGATTTTAATGACAAGAATATTCCTAACCATCGTTTATATACTATGAAAATTACATAACTACTACTGCGGAGGATTTAAATGTTCAAATGTTTAGTTGTTACATAGCAACGCTTTGTTTCTATGGCGGCAAGAAGATACAAGTTCGTTACGTTTGTTTAGTGATGAAAGGTCGGGTCGGAAGATGATTAAAAATTTTTCTCTAAGACAGAGATTACATCTTTTACTTGAGCTGTTGTAAGCTGAGCGAGAAGAAATGATGATATATATATATATATATATATATATAGTTTGTGTAGAAAGAGTAAACAGCGAACTTCTTCCGTGGTCAAAACTCTTTAATAAACGTTTCGCCCTTCGGGCTTCCTCAGTATAGAGTGTACAGGATTAAAAATACTTGGAATAAAAATCTCTCTGTGGCTAAGACTTAAATAGGCTAAAAAAATTTTTTTACAATGCAATCAAAATAACAAATAAGAACAATAAAAACAATGATGTGAGAAGAAAAAGGTATTAGGACACTAGGGTATTACATAATAATGTAGAGAAAATGATGTAACAAAATCCCAAGTCAAAGCCTTTGAACAGGGCGCTTTCTAGCTCACAATGCCATTGTGTGCTATGCTCTCAGCCCCGTAACAAAATCCTTGATTGAGCCTTTGAACAATAGACTCACTAAATATATAGAAATAAAAAAAAATAATAATAAAAAGGAGAACACTTGTGAGTGATGAAAATAATGTGTTAATTGTATTTAATTCTATTCCTAGAGTTGAATTCTGATCTCTTATTCAAACCGTAAGGTTGAAGGGTGCAAAGTTGTGCACTCCAGAAAGCTTCTCTTGTAAGCAGACGATGGTCGAGGCTATTTTGATCGCTGAAATTACCAATTTGTTCAATGATGACGAAATCGAAATCCGACAAAACATGAGTTTCTTTGTTATACTGAGGAAGCCCGAAGGGCGAAACGTTTATTAAAGAGTTTTGACCACGGAAGAAGTTCGCTGTTTACTTTTTCTACACAAACTACAGTTTTCGAGTGCAAGCGTGTAGTATCCTTTGGATCCTTCTTCCAAGCGGCATCAACGTTGGTAAGCCAATCTTCATTCAAATATATATATATATTGCATAAAAAAACGGTACCCGTAAAAAAGCTGTCTTTTTACAATAGAAAAGCTGCTTTTTTATGTAAAAAAAACGGTTTTTTTACGTAAGGAAACAGCTTCTTTACTACTATATAAGTATAAAGATTTTAGTTGGAATATGAAAACTGCAAAGGATCGATATCAAGGTTAAATGTCATGATCAACAATATAAGATATACAGTTTGTTATCGAACGACCTAGTTTTTGCGAGCGTTAGTCACGGACCGTAGTTTCATTATAGTTTATTGTTACCCCGGGTCCTGTAAGAAAACGGTTCCAGAACTCTTGTGCTCCAAGCTTGAAACGAAAAGGTCTGAGAAATGGTGTTATCTTTTTTTCCACTGCTTTAATGCTGACCTTGAAATGTCCTCGCTTTAAAAAAGGTTTCTATTTTGGGAAATGTCACGTAATCTTGTTTTCACAGCTGCAGACTTGTAAAAAAACAGTCCGAGTGGTTCTGGCACGATCTTAAACGTGGCGTAATATTTTAATGTACTAATCGTAACAAATTTACGTACTCTGTAATTTAGCGAAAGAGTTAATTCTTTTTAGCAACATGCACGGACCGTTTTTTTAAGGCGTCAATTGTGTAAGAAAACAGACCGAGAGCATCCGTGCGATAAGCTCGTGACAGAAGGATCCCAAACTTGGTGTATTATTTTATTGCACTGATAGTAACAAATTAATGTACTCCGATCTTAATTAAAAGACTTAATTATTGCGTACGAATTTCACGGACCGTTTTTTTACGGCCGCAGTACTGTAAAGAAACGGTCCTAAAGCTTCAGTGCGCTAAGCTGGCAACAGAACGTTCCCAGACTTGGTGTATTATTGGATTGCATTAAGAGTAGGAGTTTAACGTGCTCTGATCTTACTGAAAGATTTAATTATTGCCAGCGAATATCACGGACCGTTTTTTTACGGCCTCAGTACTGTAAAAAAACGGTCCTGAAGCTTCAGTGCGCTAGGCTGGCAACAGAACGGTCCTAGACTTAGTGTATTATTTCATTGCATTAAGAGTGAGAATTTAACGTGCTCTGATCTTATTGAAAGATTTAATTATTGCGAGCGAATATCACGGACCGTTTTTTACGGCCTTTGTACTGTAAAAAAACGGTCCTAAAGCTTCAATGCGCTAAGCTCGCGACAGATCGGTCCTAAACTTGGTGTATTATTTCATTCCACTAATAGTAACAATTTAACGTGCTCTAATCTTAATTAAAAGATTTAATTATGGCGAGCAAATTTCACGGACCGTTTTTTTACGACCTCAGAATTGTAAGAAAACGGTCCTAGAGATTCTGTGAGCTAATTTCGTTACCAAAGGTTCCCAAACTTGGTGTATTGTTTTATTGAACTTATAGCAAAATTAGTTATGTACTCTGATCTAAAGTGAAAGATTGAGTTATGGCGAGCGAATGTCGCGGACCGTTTTTTTACGGCCTCAGTATTGTAAAAAAAATGGTCCTAAAGCTTTTGTGAGTTAAGCTCGTGACCGAAGGGTCGTAAACTTGGTGCAGTATTTTAATGCACGACTAGTGACCGATTAATATACTTTGTCTGATATTAAGGGAAACGCTAATTCTCTTAAGCGAATTTGTTTGGGCTGAATGTTATTTTAATTTTAATGGCTGCAATCCTGTAGGAAAACGGTCTGACAGCTGTGCGCTAAGTTTACTGCAAAGGAATCTGGAACTTTCTGTCCACTTTGCTCTCTTTTAATGCCGTCAGTTTGATGCGCTGAAAGGCACATATTATTTTGGGAGAATGTCACTGGCTTTTTCTTTACAAATATAGACTCGTAAGAAAATCGTCCTTGAGCTGTGAGCATTAACTTGGCAACGAAAAGATCTTACACCTGTTGCCTTTTTTTCATTGCGTTGATAGTAGCAATTTAAGATATTGGCATCCTTACCGAAATAACTAATTATTGCCAGCGAATGTCACGGGCCTTTTTCACGGCTACATCCGTATTATCTAGTTAATAAATAATAAACAGTCCGAGCTAAATTAGCATCCAATTGGTATGGGAATTTTTTTCTCTCATAATTGGTTTAATTGTAACGTCTTGTGCGCTCGGATCCTTTGTAAAGGAACTAGATGAAATTGTACGGGAAATTTTCGGACCTTTTTTAGTCTTGTAGAGAATAAAAAAGCTGGTCTGACACCTTCTTTACTCTACGTTTGCAATCGATGGGTATTATACTTGTTATTAGAAAACAGTCCTAAGAAAAGACGCGTGCTGATTGGTTAAAAACCGTGTTTGTGTAACTCGATGGAGACAGAATTAGCGCGCGTTGTTGACGTAGTGATGGTGTGGGCAAAGAGGATTTCCATTTTGATAATCAAAGTTAACAAGTCGTTTTCCTTTTTCTGTCGCGGTGTTCTCTCAAAAAAAATAGAAAACATGTACTCCG
This sequence comes from Platygyra sinensis, assembly GCA_019787425.1. Lineage (NCBI taxonomy): Eukaryota > Metazoa > Cnidaria > Anthozoa > Scleractinia > Merulinidae > Platygyra > Platygyra sinensis. Next base: position 8,377 of record JAHPZR010007335.1, on the reverse strand, counting down.
TGTTTCTATCGAGTTATAGGAACACTCGTGAAAGTTTGGGAGAACTCGAAAAAGCTGTGGAAACACTCGCCTGCGGCTCTTGTTCCCATAGCATTTCTCGTTCTCTCAAACTTCCACTCGTGTTTCTATTTAACAATTAGATTATGAGCTCGAGATTTCTATCGCGTGATAGTCGACGAGGGCGCAGCCCGAGTCAACTATCACGCATAGAAATCGAGAGCGAATAATCTAATTGTTTTAGTATAAATCTACAAGTCGTTCAAAAGTTTATGTAAATCCTCTTAAGAGACACCTCGAGAACGCCAAGAAGTGCCGTTATTTTGTTAACCAGGGCACACTGCTACGATACTCACCATCTATCACAGAATAGAACGTGAGTAGCGTAGCCAATCAGAGGACGTCATTCGTCAAAGAACGCTAGTAGATTTATACTAAAACTCGATAGAAACACGGTTCATGTTTTCTATTTCTCAATTATTAATTAAATCTGTTTTGATAGTGACATTTTAATGTACCGACATCTTCAGCCAAATTGCATATTACACTTTTTTGAGTCAATCAGAAGCGAATGTCACGTATACGTCAGAAACTGGTCGAGGGCTCTTTTGGCTCAGTTTCCAAATTAGGGAGTTTTCAACCCCGTATAATATAATTTTTTTTGCCATTTATTCAAACCCGAGTAAGTATTGTCAAGTGTAGGGGATTCCCCTTGTACATGTCTTGTAGAGTAGTTAGTAACAGTAAATTGTACACACAGGAAATTGTGCAAGCGTATTGTTCCAACAGACTTTAGCTAGTTCATCAATGCATCTTTTTACACAAGTAAAATAATTTTCTTAACCAATGTGCAAGGCTTAGCGATTGAAGTTTGAAATAA
>JAHPZR010007335.1:0-2500 GCA_019787425.1 Platygyra sinensis | reverse complement strand
CACAAAAATTTACGCGTACAACTAGCCGGCGAGCGGATTTTATTCATTCACAGCGCGAAATTAAAGAAATTCTCGACCTTGAAAAACACACCTTTTCCATTAAATCAGAGCATAAACGTACATAGAAGAGCCCTGCTTCTTCTTCTCTGCCTTATTCCGTGCCATTGCTGTGAAAAATCGGCAAGAGGATCTCGCAACTCTCACAATTTCATCACACAACGTGACAACATCCGCACGAGAGGCCAAGACACGTGCGTGGATCAGCGCGGATATATGACGTCAGGATGGCGCAATTTGTTCTAAAAATAGAAAAATTGTCCCATATCATGGGTCCGTGCGCATCCCAAGACTTACGGTCTCCGTCCCTGATTATGGCTCCTGCTTCCGTTATTTCTTGAATTTAACGGAAAATGGTGAAATCTGGGATGTCATCTTGTAAAGGAAGCTCTAAGTCCTATCTAAGCAAAGTAGATTTATTTCGCTGTGTCGTAACGAAATAAAAAGCAAGGAAGGGGTTCCAATCACCCATCCCCCCCCCCCCCCCCCCCGCCAGAACCATGATGCATGATGAGGTTATGGATTTGCTTCCATGTTTGAAAGGTAATGTGCTAAAATAAGCCCATAAAGGACCCTATAGAGAGTTCATAAAGAAACGTCCGTAACAAAAAGAAAAAAAAAGAAGCGTTCGTAAATTTGACGTTTCAACAAAGGGACTCCCGCAGAGGCTCACAAGGGGTTTCTTGGTATGGGAATAATCTGTTTAGTGACGCGAATGCAGGCGTAAAATTGATCTAGCAATGTTAATTACGTTTGTGCCTGCACTCCTCTCTCTCAGCGCATTTCTATAACGAACGTCTGCGCAGGATTTCGGTGGAGGAGAGATCCCAAGAAGTCACACCTAAGAGGAACAGAGAAACCATCTCCTCTTAAAACAGTCATAAGCTTTTAATATACGTTCGTTCAATTAGTTCTAAGTGATTTTTATTTACTAAAATTTAACTTTGCACATGAATCCCTTTATTATCGTGCTGTGGACATGTTTGGGCGAGTAACAAACAGCTAAGAAAACGTTTCTCGAATAACCACTCCAAATGTCTGAGTATTCAAAAGTTTCTCCAAAAAACTTACAACGAAAACAAAGCTGTCACATTACAGAAAGGATTCTATTAAAGGTTCCTCCTTCTTTGAATCTCTGCTGTGGGGTAGTTCTCGACACAGACATCTCCACATTAAAAAAAGCCTAAACAATTATTTGCTAAGTAGATATATAAAACATTAAATCAACGATATTCACTAAGTTCACTGCGTTGACTGTAGTCAATGAACAGCCACTCCCGGACCGACCAGTCACTCAGACAGAAATCCTCAGTTCTTCAAATATAAAACGTTATGAAAAATAAGTATACATCCGGGTGATAGTTCTCAAATTCTCTCTCCCTGCTCTCTGTTGTTTCATTTTCCTGAATTCTGGGAAAACGCTGGTTATTCACGTGGTGTTCTGACTGCGAATGATCGAAGCTTTGTTCGGCTGTGGAACATTACTGTGTTATTTGTTCTCTGTAACTGTTTTCATCAAATGGTTGCAAGTTTCCTCCGTTCCGTGGCCGGTTGAAGGATGAAACAGCAGTTAAGTCAAATTCGATGACCGCCTCCCGAGCAAATGCACTCAACAAGTCACGTCTGACAGTTTCTACGCTAACATGCAACATGTGGCGAGAAGATTACAACCTAAAGCCTAGTTCTTGAATTAAAGTTAGTAATGCAACACTTGCTAAATATAAGTGGTTCAAACCACGTTGCCATACATGTAACAAATCAAAGGCAGTCCGGAGCACCTTCAGATTTGAGTATATCTAGTGGCTTCCCACTTCACAGCCCCCGTTTAAGGACGTTCGCGCCCAAACACTTCCCACGTACAGATTTTTTTAAAACTTTGACTGCAGGTAGAAAATGATAAGATTAGGTTAAAAACGTAAAAAATATCGGGGGTCTACGAACTCGTTTTCAAGATAAGGCGTATCACAGACCATAGCATTTCTAGGATTTCCAGTCATTCGAGGCGATTCTGGCCGGTTCATTACTATCGGCATATATTTAATTTGAAGAATCATATCTAAGTTATGTGTGTTAAACACAGCATATACAGGCCTATTTGATGGGTCTTTGCTACATATGTCATTAAATCACCTAAAATTAGCCTTAAAAAAATACAACTTTTAAGTTACGCACTCCTGTATCTATGGAACAATTCGATCCTATTTGAATAGTATATGAGAAATAATTAAAACTTTCCACGTACAGATTTTTTTCCTTTTAAGTATAAAGGAAAGAATCGGAAAAGGAAGTGATCTGCCGAGCATCCATCAAAAATATTCGCACACCAAGTATCAGCTCTATATTTTTCTGAGTTTTCGACTCAGTGCGCGCGCTTGAAAATGACGTGGCACGCGCGTGACCAATGAATAGCGTTCGCACTAGAGATGCGCAGTAGCAATGGGCG
>JAHPZR010007334.1:47500-54089 GCA_019787425.1 Platygyra sinensis | reverse complement strand
GATGAAATCCGTCAAAATTGCCTTTTATGTGTACCGCAGATAAACAAACTCTGCTCTATTTTAAAGGGGCAACGTCGCGGTTAAACGGTTTGAAAAGTTTAGCCTAAAGTTTTCAATTTCGTTGTTCGTAATCTGTCTCAATCTTCTCCATCTTTAATCATCCTTCTTCCTTTATGGTTTATTATTAACTCTTTGGTGTTTTTCTATCTTTGCCAAAGTATTATTTTCAGGTTTCCTTCAATTTAACGGTAATTTTGTCGATGGTTAAAATAACTAAAAATACCGTGACTGTGCTCAATTAGCGGATCTTTCTGCAGGTACCGGAGCACAGATTACGTAAGCTTACGTAAAACAAAAGGAATAAAAGACAGGAAACAAAAAAACTCCAAATAAAGACTAATCCCAAGTGACCCAAAATACAAAGCTTTCCGGTACCTGCAGATGCATCCCAATTAGCAGAGGGATTTTAAACCTTTGGCTAGATATCAAGACACGTTACTAAAGTTTCTGTACGTAGTACTTACGTCACTTTACTGAGTCTGCATAAGTTGCTTATAATAACGGTTATGTGCCTGTCAAAACAACAGGCTTTACAATTTTATCTGTTTTTGTTATCCTTTCTTTTTTGTGAATACAGGTTGCAGTCCCCATCCAATCAAAGCAAAGAAATTGTCCACTGATCCATAAAGTTGCCCTTCGAAAAGATCCCAAAATGTCTGGAGGTTTTGGTTCAGGTATAATATTTAGAGGCTTAGTTTATTCATGGCCGATGCTTCTTTTCCAGCAAAACTCGCAGAACTCGTCTCTTTCTTCAATATATTGTTGGCATGACGGCATCTGAGTAGTTGGAGTAAAGGCGATCTCATCAAACCAGAACCACCGTCAGCAGAGAAGCACAGGAAAACATTTGCGGCGAGCGCGTCAAGAGCAATTTTTTTTTACACCTCATTGAATAAGAAAGTAGTGCGAGTTTCTTTTTCTTTTTCTTTTTTTTTTTTTTACCAATCACTAAGCGTAGTACTGTGGAGGCGTGGTGGCCTCATGGTTAGTGCGCTAGTCCCCGGCCCCGGAGCGAGCTCTCTGAGTTCGAGGCCTGGCCGGGACACTGTGTTGTGTTCTTGGGCAAGACACTTAACTCTCACAGTGCCTCTCTCCACCCAGAAGTATAAATGGGTACCGGTCAAGTGTTGGACAAACCTAACAAATTGCGGGGAGTGACCTGCGATGGACTAGCATCCCGTCCTGGGGAGTTTCTGTAGCATGAAGCCGAAGCCCTGGCATGTTACAGAAACCAAGTTAAGCTCCGGCAGCTACATGCCAGTCGGCTCCAAGACACATCAATGCAGTAATACGGAATAAACAGACGCCAACTCAAACTGCACTCGACGCTCGAGTAATAACCATTTTGTCACTGGCTTTCGCTGATTTCTCAAGTTATTCTGAACACAAGTAGTTCTTGTCCTGAAAAAATAAACTGTCCGTTCCAACATTTGAAATGTGTTAACAAATGCAGGTAAATTAATTTACAAAAAATACAGGTCTGTCAGTGTACACCAAAAGTAACAGAACAATTAACAAAACTTAACAAATTCTACCCCAGGTGCTGAGTTTGGTATTAAGGTGGTGGGTGGAAGAATAAGCATTGGAGGCTTTATTGCTGTGTACGTTGCCAAGGTGATGACAGCATCGTCACCTGAGCATTGTATCAAAGAAGGTAAGGATATGTCTTAAATTCATGGGTGAACTACCTTAACTGTAAAGTAGAAACCACAAAAATATCTATTCAGTTACGGATGAAAATTCTTCAAAAACTACAAGTTAATTTCTTCCAACCTAGATATTCTTTAATTAAGGTTGTCAATCCAGGAGGCCCGCCCAGTGGAGACGTATTCTAAGTGATGTATTTAAAGAGCTGTTAATTTGACAAAAGTTTTCATGATGAAAGGGAACTGAGAAAAAGGATTACCCCTTACAGTCAATGTATGGCCGGATTCATTGCAGTCAAGACAACGAGCATGCCCAGGAAAACGTTTCAATTTTATACGTTTTATCTAACTATTTTCTGTTAGTTTTATTGAATTGATCATTTTCAACCTACAAAAGGTGATCAGATCTTGGAATGGAACCACAATTCAATGGTAGATGTTACATTTGAGGAAGTCAGGAGGATCGTTGCCGACTCGCCACTGGAGATCACGCTCGTTGTGTGCCACAATGCAGGCAGGTAATAACAGAGACTCTGGTATTTGTGTTTGCATAAAGGCTATGGGGATAGCGTTTCTTTCAATTTCTCTGTTGTTTGAATGTCTCTTTCCAAGCGCCTTTGCCAAGTGTTTCTAACCTGGCCCAAAACTTTCCCCTCACCCGAGGAGTATTTCAAAGAAATTATTATAAAGAACATGGCATATTCTCTATTTTCCAATTCCCCATAATGCACTCTGTAAAAACGTGCTCGCTAGGTTTTCTGCGCCCGAATCCACGCGGTCTCCATCATGGCTGAGCTGGGTGCATGGCCTAGCCAATGGCCTATCTGCTGGTAGCTTGCTGGGTTCCAGCTGTCAAAAGTAGGGGGAGGGGAGGGTGTCTTGTACTGACACCTCCACTTAGTCAGACCATAGATAGTAGAGGAGACTGGTTAGGAAACTCGGCGAACTTCAAAGAAATATGTCTTTGTTTACGAATTTCAACGTCACGTGAGATTGACCTAACTGTGGTAAGACTTGGGGATTTGAGTGCCAAGTGCCGAACGCCAAATGGCAAATGCCAAATGCATTTTCTAAGTTGTCGAGGCTTGTTTGAATGTTGTGTTGACATGGCACCCTGCGGAAGAAGTCTATGCCATGTGCATGCGTGGAGGGCCATTTCCCTAGCCAGTGGGAGGGGGGGGGGGCGGCGTGGTCAGATCACTTTTGGCCTCTGGGACTGTCTTCGAGCCAACTGCGGTCATGCTTTTGCGAATACGGTCAGATATATTTACAATGGGAAATTGAAGATGTTGCTGTTGTTGTTACTTTGGAACCTTTTGGAGAAATCCATCAGCACTAGGCATTAAACGTCGAAGTTAATGCTATTTTGACTTTATTTCTTCAAAGTTTTATAGAAACTACTCGAGATGCCACAAAGAAAAGAATTTCAATTGCAATGAAAGGAAAGCAGAAAAGGAAAAGATATGGTAGGGGATTAATATGTTTCTAGACATCTATGAGGGTCGATATCTAACATCAGCTAATCAGTGTTTCATTACCAGTCTAGTATCTTACCCTTAATTACTGGTCCCGATTAAATGTAAATTATCATAGTAGGCTTTAATGAGGAAATTTTTGATCAGTTATTTCCTCGATAGGTTCTCTTCTGTTGAAACTCCCAGGCCACTTTGAAATAAAACTCTTGCATTGTGTAATGTTTTGCAGAGAGCATAAAATGTTGGTCAAGATGGTCTCTTGCTCAGCTGATAGAAAACGATGGTGCTCTTGACGAGGTGTGTAATATGCGTACCACGGCCAGTTTTGCTCTTTTTACATGGCATCAAAGAAATACGTCTTAAAAATGTATATATTTACTTTCACAGACTGAAACCCAAACGCAGGCAGAGATGAAAATAGGGCAGATTCAGGTATGTTGGACTGAAGTCTGTGATGTGAATCCTTTACGGCTGCTAAGATGCCCTTTTTTTTAGTTAGACTGCAGTAGAGAAACAGTTCATCTCTTGCAAACACCTCAAGTGAATAAAAAAGTAAGATATATGTAATAAATTATCAAACACGAAAAACAATGTTTCATCGGGATATCTGAACGCCGAGAAGAGAGTTGAAAATACGACGCGTTTGGATAGACGATGAAAGACTGTCTCGAGTGTTTGATATATCTTCTCAATCGAAACAAAAACTAAGGAGTAAACGGAGTAGTTAAATGATCGAAATCCATCTTATGCTAAATTAGACAGGATACCCAAACCACGATTGTGACTTCCCCTGTACTTGCATGATGAATTATTAATGAGTTTAAGAAATGTATAAAACGTTTGATTTGTTGCAAAGAAACCGCTCGCCTTTTATAGATTGCTATCTTAAAAGACTGTTTGTTTTTCTTCTAGCTACACTTATGGCATGATACACACGGGAACAACTTAATAATAAGGGTGCTGAATGCAAGAGGACTTTCACTGAAAGATCTGCCAAACCAGGAGTTACCCAATCTCTATGTGCTTCTCTACTTGCTTCCTAACAGAGAGTAAGGGAGTTGTCTCGGGAGTTGTTAATTTCTTCTAGTCGGTTATGTTTCTCCATACTCGGGTAACAACTAGAGATGCACCACAGCGATTCCTGTTTCATCAGAAATGTCAGCTTTTTCTGACTTGGGGTATGCAGAAGAACGCCAAGTTCACGTTTTTTTAAAAAAGTCGAAGAATTATCAATTATATCACGCTCAAGGTAACCAAGACAAATGAAAGAATGATCTGCTTAAGTATCGAAGAGCACTCTCTTGAACAAGCTACCTCATGGGAAAGTTTTAAAAGCGTAGTACCTGCCATGTTATGGTCTTGAAAATAACGTGGAAGTCCAGCGATAAATAAACCGTAAATTTTAAAATATACCAACAACAGAATCGATATCACGGATTTTTTTGTCTTGCTTTCTTACTCCTTCAGGGGTGCACAAGTCATCAAAAAAAAAATAAAGAGTCAAGCTTTGTTTTCTTTTGCTTTCCAGGATCTCAAGTCATTTTAGGACCAGCACAGACCCAGAAACAGTCACTCCAAAGTGGGATCTTAGTTTTGTCTTTTCGAATATCCCGGAGAGTGAGGTCAGCGATTTACGTATTCTTCTAACAGTATTTTAGCTACTAATTGTGAACCCAATGTACTATTTGTGTTGCATTGTTTTTTTCCTTAATTTACTGTGTCTGTGGTTGCAGTTAACTCAGTTTTGTAACATAATGAATACTTATCGAGTAGATATATTTAGAGCTTCTTGGCCAAGATTAAAGGAAATGATCCCGTCACTCCCTGAACGTGCAACCAAGACTTTCTGATCAGGCTCCATTTGTTCAAATCGGGAGGAAAAACGCTATCCACTGCATGGAATATATTTAATAACGAATCCCTCCGATTGAGGTCAAGTTACTTATGGTTAGACCAAGTAAAACGACTTAAATTTTAAACCTTCGGTACAAACGCAACATCCTTTGACATATTGACCTCGTGCTCGCTTTCACGCGCGCAAGTTCTCCTTGGTATAGCGTTACCACAATTTTAAAGGCCAGTGGTCATTCCAACTTAGTTCCTTGACCTCAAGTGGTCCGAGTCCTCCATTTCTTTCAAGGGAAAGGGCCCAGAAAGAAAATACTTAGCTTGGGTTGATTTCCACCTGAAGGATGGATGGATGGCGATGTTCAACTGAAGTCTAAAAGAAATGTTTACCCAGGGAGAGTTGGGTGCATGAGGAAAAGTGCTCGAGCACTTTACATCAGTGTTCGATCGATGTTTATCTGTTTTAGTAAAGTTTCTTATACTTTTCTATTCACAGCTTGCCTCAAGGACACTGGAAGTAACTTTATGGAGCGAAAATAAGACAAAACGCAACGTTTTTCTCGGAGAGGTACGAATTGCAACCGTTTAAAGCCATATGCATTTCATCTCTCTTTTAATAATTATTTGCCAACGAGTATGAAAATTATCAAGTATGTTATAACGGAAAAGAGCTTGAAATTTAAGTTAACCGGAGGGTATCAAAATTACTTTAATACATGAAAAGTAAAAAAAAGTTGAAGTCTACATCATGCCAAGCATTCCCATATTGCCGGCTTATCCGGATTTTCCGTAGCATATGCGATCGCGACCAGGAATATTTCTGTTTCCCTGAGGATGGGACGTTTGTCCATTGCAAGGTTGTCACCCAGCGTTAAATTCACCAATAAACATCTGTGCTCCTGGGCGAAGAGATGTACTGTGAGACACTCTGTGCCAAAGAACACAACGTAATGTCCCTGGCCCCTCAGAGGCATTTCAGTGCCTTGCTTGACCTACTGACATGTGTAAATGCCCTTATAGGCTCTCATTAAACTGACACCGGAGTGTTTGTGCAGTGGGGCCCAATGGTTTGATCTTGTTGATCACGACGAGTTCACCAGTTTCCTCCCGGTTCCAATGCCTCGAAGACATACCTTATCACCAAGACTCAAAAAAGAAGGTACTGCAGTCACTACTTAAGACCTTTTACACGGCCACGTTTTTACTATCACGATAAAATAAAATCTTTGGTAAGAAAGAAAGTACTACAATTTCAATTTGTCTAAATGAGGTTATATACCTTCGGTATGGTGAGTAATAATTGCTTGAATTAAATTAAACGATTTTTTATAGATATTTTTGTCGACTACCTCTGGGTTAACTTCAACCACCTTCGAGGCACCTCAGACGACCGCCGGTAGTCTTTGTTGTACTTTGCAGTGGGGCTGCCATTTTTTCATCCGGTGTTTAACTTGAACTGCACGGTTCTTAGCTAATCACTACAGAGTATTTATTTTTTGCACGTGTATATTTAGGTATGAAAAGCATCGCATATTGCGACTTTGAGGTCGGCACACACGA
>JAHPZR010007334.1:5000-42500 GCA_019787425.1 Platygyra sinensis | reverse complement strand
CAAGCGGGCATGTAATATTCTGTTTATTATATAAACTTACTAATGACGACGTTTTTGACGATTTTCCAAAGATTTCCGACAACTTTCCAAAGATTTCCGAAGATTTTCCAAAATTGTTCCGAAAGAAAGACGAACGTTTCGAAACATTTTTCGGACATTTCCCAAAGACTATCGAAGATAAGCGAAGATTTCCGAAGATAACCGAAGATTTCCGAGGAGGGACCGATGCTGCTTCGATCATATAGCAACATATCTAAGTACTTTTTAAAGGATTATGTAGCCATAGCAGTAGTGATCATTTTAGTAGCTATGGCAACACCAATATCCTCACATGAGAAAGATAAAAATAGTATCCTCACTGCGTGCGGTGAAGATATGATTTTTTAGTAAAACTGGTATTTCACAGGTGTTTATGTAATAAAAAGTGATATGTCCTGCTCATCAACGAAATACGTGTAGTGTTTTGCTCTTGATGATGATGATGATGATGTCGCAACAGGAGTTTGATCCCTACAAATTCAAACTTGGTGTTTGACACCGGCCCTTTTTTATTGATTGGTTTACTTTTATTAGCGTCTGTTGTTATTGACCATAATTAAATACACTTACTGAATAATTATTTGGAATTTACGGTTAGGTACGCGCACTTACCAGTTGTTTTCGTATATTTTGGGTTTTTAAATTCAAGGAGCCGATTTACGCAAACAAGGAATCTTACTTATCTCGTCACTATCGTTCCATTTCTTATGTCCATTTGCCAGTTGATGATGTTCATTTGCGGTGCTTTCTTAAATTTCTTCGTCTTTGAATAGTGCACTGCCAAGGTATCTCTGAGCACAGTCCGCGAAGTCATCTACGCTATTAATTTGAAGGACAATCTTTTCTAACCTAGTCGGGTTTGTAACAAAAAATTTTGACCTTCTCTAATTACCTCTGATAATACTAACAAAGTCAAAACATTTTAATTCTAGGCCGCGCTTCAGCTTTTCGAAGCCACAGCTCAGTAATGTGGCTGAACAGGAAGCCAATCAGAAGGGAGGTTCGGCTTGCAATGCCTCCGACGAGCAATGCGAAGGTAAATAATTACAATAACGTGCAAATGTAATGTTGACGGTGTTCGAGGAAATGCGCGAATTTCAGGGCTTTTCCAAGAGAATGAGTGAAAACTCCACTCCCAAAGAAGATTCGAAGAATTTTATTCGAAAACCCGGACGCTCATTTAAAGCCTTTAGTTTCTGCTGTTGCGAAAGTTTCCTTCGCTTCATAAAAGTTTGCTACGATAACTCGTAAGCCCTATCAAAATTTAGTGCCATGGTCTCATATGAAACATTGTGTGGAGTGTGCCTCACCTGTGCCAAATTCTGCGCAATTGTTTGTAGTGCGTGAGTATTAAGCGACGATAGCGATGTTTCTTGTTTTATACCGCAAAAAAAAATAAGCACTTAAATTACTGTGAGTTGTTTCCCCGAGACCCTCAGTTAGGTCGAGGGGAAGCAAAATCACTGTTTCCCGCGAGACTAGTAATTAGATGTTTTGTTATGCCTCCCAACTCCAAAATAGAAAACACTGCGAAGAAATCGTTAGCCCGGTTTCAAGGAGCACGAGCTGATCACGTGCGAGTCCAAAGTTCAAGTCGATGTTCGCCTAGGGAGTTTGTCAGTTATTCGCCCTAGGGAATTAATGAGTTTTGACCCACGACACGTGACACGTTCTCCTCCAATCGGATAACGCATTTGAGTTGGGAGGTATACCAATTATATTTGATATGAAAACCCGCCCACGATAGTTGGATATTGGCCAATCAAATTTCAATTTTCCAGAAATGCTATGAGAACTCTTCATTCTAAGATACTATTAGTGTATCAGATGAGCTGGGTTGTGCTCAACCATGGCATTGGTATCCCTGCTTCGTATGAGTCGAGCAGCATAACAGCGATTCACTATTTCACAATTTGTTGATTCCGGGGTGAGTGGTAGAGACAATTTAGATGTCTGGTGCTAAAGTTCAACTAACTACGTTAAGTGCCAGAAATTGATGGCCGAACAGGCTTTCAAAATGTTTATATGAGCTAAAACATTCTTCTCAAATAAAATAAAAATGCAATTGATACTTTTATCAGTTTTGAACGCAGAATTCCAATAAGCAAGTCAAGGAAGTAACATAACAAGAAAACAAAACAGAACAAAAAAAATCAACTGTTTATTAAGTAATCACATCACTGAACCTCTTCTATTTCGTTCTCTCATTTATCAGCTGTAACTATGCTAACTGCGTCATCAGGAAACCAGCCGGTGGAAATATCGTGTTTGCCCTTGGAGAACGTGGAACACGAGTCATCCCTTGGGGAACTCATTAAAAACCCTGGGACAGGAGCACTGCCCTTGGAAAACGCGGAGCAGGAGTTATTCTCAAACGCTACTGATAATGGACAAATTCCTCAAATTGTTATATACCACTCAAACACTCCCGATGATGACATGTTCCAGCTTGGGCAGAATAATACAGAAGAGAACGAACCGGAAGTGACAGTAGCTGCCGAGCCCCCAGTGGAGAAAAAAGGAGCTATGCGCGCTTTGAGAAGGTAAATATACATCGTGTAACTAAAGCTGGAACGAGTTCGGTTTTTTTTAGTCTGCTTATGATTACCCAGTATTGGGTATTCTTTTAGAGGAGATTGCATTTGCCAAAGAACCTGTTAACGAACAGGGTAAACCAGGAGAAAGAGACGTTTTTCTAGATCTGTTATTTTTGCCCACCGTCCCCATGTTTGCTTTGTGCCCAAAACTAAGTGACACTTGCAGCAGACGTTCTCTATCTATAAGGCCAAACTCATGCATAATGGCTGATAACCGATATTCTGAGAACAACTGAACCACAAAGATATAGAAATGCATTATTCGAGATTGAGAATCTAAGTAAGTTAAATATACCGGCTTCACAAGGTGGAGTAAAAGGTTAATTGCTCTATAGTTGAGAATTAAGACGAGGAACTTGGAACTCTGTTTTTAATTGGACTTTATTGGTGAAATACATGTAACCAATGAAGGAACAAGCGAACGATTGAATAAATGAAAATTTATTACAGTAAAGTGCATAATCAGAGACAAGGACTTTAGGCTCCCTTATGGCCCTATGATATCAATGTGTCAAACTGAACTAATGTAAATTTGAACGGTGTATTTCATTTTAATATCAGGTATTCTAAAGCTCTAATTCGCTCACCAAGCTTGAAATCGTCAGAGAGACTTACCTTGTATGGAGAAGATCCTACAAGGGGTGCCACTGGGCCAGGCCAGATGAGAAAAGGAAGTTATCAAGGTAATGGCAATAAGATAGCGTGAGCCCAAGCCCATGCAAATTAGATCTCTTTCCCCCGTATTGAATTTTTCTCGATTAGTGTTTTTAAGGACTGATTATTCTCGACCACTGTGAAAGCACCGAGGAGTCACTGGCCTCCTGACTGCGATTCACAGGGTGCAACAAAAAAACACACCTGAATACAAATTTTAATATTCCTTTTCTTCTTTAACCCTCTTCAGATCTTGGGGATGGATTTTTGAGGTCCTAACCAACTTTGATTGTAACTCCAAATTTGGTAACCTTTCATTGAATCTTTCAACAAGAAAATTAACGATAGTAAAACAACATGACGTTTCGATGACTTCATGTCATCATTGTCAAATGAATAAATTTTGAAAGCGAGAAAATAAATTTAGCATAAAAGCATTCACTCAGGTAAAGAGTTCCGCGCGAATGGAATCCGCTTGCGTGTTCAGTTTCGGTCCTTTGTCCTTGATCCACAGCATTTCATAGATCAAACATTCGAGTTTGCCACGGCATTTCTTTATGACTTTAAAGTTCTTAATTAACTTGTCAGGTGTTAAACCATGCGCGTTCCTGAAATTTTTGCCGTGGCAAACTCGAGTGTTTGATCTATGAAATGCTGTGGATCAAGAACAAATTATAAAAGACCGAAACTGAACATGCAAGCGGATTCCATTTGCGCGAAACTCTTTACCTGAGTGAATGCTTTCATGCTAAATTTATTTTTTATAAATATGCCTTTCCGTTATTTCTAATTTATTCATTTGACAATGATGACATGAAGTCGTCGAAACGTCATGTAGTGCTACTATCTTTAATTTTCTTGCTGAAATGTTTATCTAAATCGTCTTTTATTCATTGAATTTATCTGGGAAAATTTCGTGCGTCATGTGATAGGCCGAGGAACATGATACTTCCATGTCAGCCATCTTTTGACAGGATTTTTTTTTTTCATTTTCTGGTCTTAACTTTTACTTTTTTAAACGAATTTGGTTTTCTTTTTAGGTTTTTACCATTTTGAGCCAGTTTTGGTGATTTTCTGACCATTTTAAGTGTGAAATCCAAAATGGGCATCCATCACCTGCAGCTTTTTAGAATTAGTGACATCATTTCTAAATGGTCATATATAGCTTTTTAAAATACACTACGTACGAGTTACAGCTACAAAAAATGCAATTTTTTGTTAAGTTTTGAACTTCATAGTTCGCGTGTTCTTGAAAGGCGAAGTTAAAAATAAGTAAACTACACTTTGATAAAAGGTATGATGATCTTATTTCTTGAAGGTCAGGAAATTGGCTACCTTCGAATTGGTTTGTCAGCAATCCGAGGAACTCTTGAAGTGGAGATCATACGAGGTATCATTCTGCTTCTCCCAGGCGACCATCCGCCAGGTAAGACAACCATAAAACGTCTCTTTAATGACCTGTTTACATTTGTTGCAGTATTGGGAAACTTTTAACACTTATTTTTTTATTTGTTCGCTTCTTTTGTCCTTTTTGGTGACTGTGTATTGCATTTATGAGAAGAATTACTAAATTTTTGAATGATCATTCTGAAGATTGCAGACGTAAACCAGACTCCAAATTGAATACTTCTCGTTTTTCGCTAATATTTGGCAAGTAGATTCCATGTTGCCTTGCGTCTGTTCAGTAATAGATCACAGATGACGCCAACATGTGGTAAGAACAAAAAAGTGGCACTGATGTTCTTACCACATTTTGTGATCTGTTACTGATCAGACGAGACAGAAACGTAAAATCAAATCTACTTGTTTTGAGTAATGACGTCATTTATAAAATTAACTGTCCTCTAATAGATCATTAATGAGACTCAATCAAAATGCGAGAACAAATTGACATCATAGTTAGTAACTATGATGTTGACATGTTATGTAATTCTGCACAGATACCTATGTGAAGACATATCTGATCAAGGAACATATCAGGCTTCTCAAGCGAAAGACGTCCATCACTCGTCAGAGCGTCAATCCAGTTTATAACTGTAAAATTAAGTATCCTGGGGACGATCTCCACAACAAAGAGTTGTTGGTAAGATTTTTTGTTTTACCTTATGTTTACCTATTTTCTTGCTTACTTCTTTTTGCCTTCCTCCATTCCTCTCTCCTTCCTTCCTTCCTTCCTTCCTTCCTTCCTTCTTCCTCCTTCCTTCCTTCCTTCCTTCCTTCCTTCCTTCCTTCCTCCTTACTCCCTCAATCCTCTCTTCCCCTCCCTCAAGGCAGAGAGTGCAGGATCAGAGGGTACTCAACAAGGTATATTAGGAAATGGCTCAGGTCTAAAAATATCTTTTTATATATCATGTCTAACAAAAGAGGTAATTATATCAATGAAACTCTAAAAATGATGCGATCCATTTCATATTCTCACAGTAAACAAATTGCGCACCTTTTCTCCACCCTCGGATCAATTATAAGGTGTAAGCTTAATTACTTTCTTACGTAATTGACAGTTTTACTTACTTATCTTCAAGCTAGCGCTTGAGAAATCCCCACGCCTGGTAAAAGAGCTTGAGTGTACAGCTGTACCCCTTTCGTTTGAATCCTCTCCACAAAGTCAGTTATGGGGAGCAGCCACCCTCCGGTTCCTTCCTCCTCCACCCACAGTTTACTTGCTTCCTTTCTACCTTGCTTTTGTTTTTTCGTTTTCGACAATTTAATTTGTTTTTACACAACTGTATTTCCACAGGTGAGCATATGGTGCAAACAGGGCATATTTGGTCGCAAAGTGCTGCTTGGAGAAGTCCGCATTGCCTTAGGATCTCTTAACCTTAGTGTTAAGCAGATTTCCTGGTATAACTTGTTTATTGACTCCCAGCTGAGTGAATGATGGTTATTTGGAGATTTTAATTTCAATTAGCCTTTAATGACTGGCCCAAAGGGCGACTAAGAGTTTTTTTTCCCCAAATCCTTGATGCTTTAAAGAGCGACGTCAAGTGGTTCATTGATTTTAAGTAGAATGTAAGTTATTTCATTTTTATTTTCGTCCCTTCCCATCTGTTGCTTTGACTCACGGCCTGATCACGTACAAGACAATATGTCAATTTTCTGGTTTATAGGTCGCTATACAATTTTGAGGCGCTTCACGTGTAACCAATAGAAAAAACTGAATTTCAGCTGGTGGTATAAAAACATTGATTGGTTGATTGATTGATTGATTGATTGATTGATTGATCGATTGATTGGTGTATTTATTTATTTATTTATTTATTTATTTATTTATTTATTTGTTTATTTGTTTATCTAAAAAGAAAAATACATGGCAAAAAATTCTCAGCACTACAGCAATGCTTAACTTAGAATTGTTCGACATAAATTTATCGACACCTTGGAAACTGCCTTCCAAAGTTTTTAAAAAACTTAAAATTCGTGCCGATATTACGCCCATCTAAAATTAAGCAGTCTTCAGTTTTGGTAATAAAAAAACAAGCCGCAAAGCTTGTTAGTGGAACTGACTTAGCGTAATATCTGGAGTGTAGTTCAGTTCCAATTGATTATTAGTTTTGTTATACATTGAACTCACTATATTTTTCCTGTTTGGCCAAAAGCGTAGAGTGACTTTTCGAAATCAGGGCCGGTGATGTCATGTAGCTGCAGATTATACAGTAATCATCTCAAGGACAATCAAGGTCACGGTTAATCATGCATGCATGACTGCAGTGCATGATTTCTAAGGATAATCATGTCAAGTTCGCGCGCTTTGTGTTGCCGTCAGTAAAGAAGTCAATTAAAAGAGTTTTAGTTTAGTTTTTCTTTCAATGTATAATAAAACAATTATTAGATTCGGTTTTTGTGATATCCAGAGTAATCAAGGTCTCGGTAAGGGTCTCGACTTTGACTGTTCTGGATATCACTGAACCATATCCAATAATTGTTTAGTATTCGAACGATACTGATAAAAAGGAAACACAGAGAGACATCATCAAGTGATTCGTTTTACTTCTGTTAGTGGATAACTTTAAAAAGGACACTAAACATGGTGTAATTGAAATATACCATGCAATCATCAGTTTTTGGCTGTTACTTGAACCTCCACGATTACGGAAGCATCTACAAGGAAATATATATTAAATCAAAATTAGTTATAAACAAACGCTTTTGCAAGAACAGAACTATATGGCAAGACGTTGCAGCGTTTTAACAACTTAACAAACACATGCACTGTTTTGTCCAACTTTGTAAACCCTATACACCTTATTCCAAAATGGCCACCATTTTAGTGTTCTTTTGTTTACCTGTAAGTTAGCCCTTGTCGACTCGTTGTTGAACCCGAAATTAAAAAGAATTTTTTCCTTTAAACGAGGCAACAAGGGCTAATTTGCAAGTAAACAAAAGAATACTAAAATGGCGGCCATTTTGAAATAAGGTGTATGGGATTTTTCCTTTTAGCGATAAGACCTACGCCCATGACGTGAGAACATAAACACTAGAGTGTATTATGCCTGACTAGCATATGTGAGATACAGCTGCTTGTTGTCGCAAAAATAAAAATAAAGCTATAAAATATACCGCTCAGTGGTCTTCTGGAAAACGTATGAACTATTTACGTATTCACATTCTAGAAGTCCACTTGCCAACGCGTTGAAAGGTGCTCAGTCAAGTTAAGGTATTTTCAGTTAGTTTAGCGACGCACAAAATTGCCTTTAAATTGAACGAAACTTGGAAAAAGTAGTTTACTTAGGCAGAAAAATACCAAAGAGATAACAATAACCCTTAAAGGGAACAAGGATAGTTAAAAATGGAAAAAAAATTAACAAGGATTAACATACTAACGACGAACTTGAAAAAAGTAGCTTTAACGTTTCAAAATGCCCTAATTGCGACACTGAGCTTCTTTACTTAAAGGAGATTAGTATTGCAATTGAGCTAAGCTAATATAGCCGTGATTCCAAAAGATCCTGTCGATAATGCTATCTTTGTACAAGGTTTTTTTTTTTCATTTAGAGTTGTATATTCAGGTAAACGGTTTACCAGTATTGGAATCACGTGATTGATTTGAACATGGCTCTAATGGCAACATGCCGAGCTTCTTGAAGCAAAACAATATATTCCGGAGATTTAATTAACTAATCTTGTTGCCATTTTGTACTTTTCTGCGTGAACCTATCACTATATCATTGTTATAATTTTCCCTCTTAGCTGTAAAAACTCTTAATGTCCATAAATCGCGTCATCTAGAACGAAAAAAATTGTTTACGACAAATGAGTCGATTTTGTTATCTACAGTTCAACCCCTATTACACGGCAACCCTCGGGGAAATGGTTTAAAAAGTGGCCGCTTAATATCAGAAGGCCTACAGATTGATATTCTCGGCGCTATAGTTAATAAAGGGAAATGGTTAGAAAACTCAGCAAAGTTCTTTTTTGTATGTCTTTGTTTGCCATTTTGGGGATTGACCCTGCACAAAACCTGACCAAATGCAAGAGGTGGTTATGTGTGCTTATACAACTAAACAATAGGGGCATTGCAGTTATGTGATTCATGCATAGTCAATGAACATAAAACAAAAGATGCACAGGGTCAAGGACCTTCCAACATAAATCTTAGCCTGTTTGTTTGATTCTCTGTTGTTTACCGGCCTTCTTAACCTTTTCCCTCTATTAGCAATGTTTTGACTGAACGTACCCTTACCGAAGAGTCTGCCCTTTGAGAGTACGCCTTCTTTACACGTTGCAACCGTAGACTCTTATCTTCATGCAGACGTGGGTAGAGGTCCATGACTTTGGTCTGAAGCGTAGGAAACCAGTGGCAATCGGATACTTCAACCAGTGTGTCTCTAAGGTGAATCGATCTGAATTCCCTGTAAAGATCTGTAAAAGCATAAACCGAGTGAGCGAGCAAGTTGAGTGAGTGAAAGAGTGATAGAGAGATTGGCAGGGACAGATGGACAGAGAGACAGACAAAGAACGATTGACTGACCGACTGACTACCTGACTACTACTACTGGATGAAGTGACTGAGAGACTGACTGCCTGTCTGCCTGCCTTACTTGGCTGACTGCTGACCAATGGACAATGACAAAAGACAGTCAGAGCGTACAATTGTGTAAAATGTTGTAAAATCACAGTACCTTATCATGGCCATCTTCCTGGTAGGGCTCCCAGGATTCCCCTTCCTCACTCCACTCAAGAGTGTACATGGTTACCCAGTTGTCCCTATCGGCACCCTGAGTGCCAACACCTTGAGTTACAAACAAGAAGGACTTAGACCGTGTCTAGGTGATCAAGAATTCTCAATATACATATATATCTTTGGAGGTTTTCGATTCTGTGGAATGCCTCTTGGAAATCCAATTTTTAAAATTCCAGTCAGTACAGAGTTGATGCTCATTATTGTGTGGCTATAAGACGCAAATTGCCATGTTTGGCTGTGATCCACCATCTAATAGTCTAATAGGTGCTATTCAAAATATCCCAATATCATATTTCCCCTGCGGATAAAATCCCCTGTTCACCTGAAATTTTCCTTTCACCACCAAAGTCTAAAGTTATCCACTGAAATTCTTCAGAATCTCCAGCACACCAAGCCTGTCCACTGACTTGACCACTACTGACTGTGGCCTTGAAACTAAGCTCCGAAGAACACGCTGAAAAACAGACACAGTGTTGAACAATATATTTTAACATAACAACCGTTCTATATTATACAGTCCCGTGTGCTCTCGTGGAACTGTTGTTTTGTAATTCGACGAAATTAAATTTTAGCGTACTTACAGCCATGCGCGCGCATAGTCTTCGACTCTGGGTCTGGGGTTGGGTGTGTGTGTGTGTATGGGGGTCCTAACCCAATGGAAAAAACTTGATGTTCACTCGCTGCAATGAACTTAAACATGAGCAAGAAATGAAAACGAAGGTCGTAAATGCGCCAAGTCTACATCCTTGAACACTCTTGAATTCGTTAGAAGTACGTATCGTTTTGCTTGCTTCTTACTTGTCAGTCCACAGACATTAATCTTTTTTCTACGAGTTAATTTTTTTCTTCTTCTAGCGCATGAGCGATACAATCAAATTCCCCTGCGCTTGATACTTTTGTTTGCTATCTCGAGGAACTCTACGAAAAATATAGGTTTGTTGACAGATTATTTTTGTTCCTTTCCAACTAGAATATTCTAGAGATCGAGCTCTTAATCCCGCATTCGAGATTTGAATACTTTACGTTTACATGCTTTAGTGGTCTTGATATTTCGGAAATATATTTACGCTTGGCGTGCGCCTGGAATACTCTCAAGAAATATTCTCCAAGCTAAGAGATTTGCTCTTGCTTACCTGGAAGGTCTTCTATGCGATAAACGGCATTGGTTTTTTTCTTGCCGACCCCTTCATAACAAGCTTCGGAAGGCCCATCTCTTGCAAAGGTTTCTCCTGCGCCAGGCCCACTCCAGCACTCGCCGTAAAACTGCACCCCGAAATATTCCAGTCTATGAATACAATCAAGTACAACAATATGGTTTCCGCGCACATAAACTGCAATCCTTTACAGCAAAGCTTACAACCAATTCAAGGGCGTACTGAAATATCTAGCCACGTAAATGACAAAGGGTTAGTAACAGTTACATTAAAAGCCCATCTGAAATAACCTTAAAATCTGAAGAAGACTGACCTTTTCTCCTTTGCCAAATTTGCGCATGCTTGTACTGTCTTGCCGAGATTGTACCAATCAATTCCTTTTCTCATGTTTGCGATTAAAAGGGGCAATGGACGAGGCTTTTCGCCGGAGTCCTTGAAACAGCCAATAAATAAAAATGTCGCTGGTTGAACTGTGAATCAAGAGAAAGTACATTAGCTATCAGCTCATATAAACCATCTCAAAGGAATGGTCCCGCCTCTCAACTACACGGTTTGGCTGGAACCTGTATGCATACTCTTAGCCAATTCGTTGCATGGAGTGCCAGCTATATGCACAGTCGGCTGTTTCGTCCCGGTTATGGCTCATCAATGTGGCATAGCCGTAGCTGTTTACCCCAGAGGAGAATCAAAGATTGCTGATGCAGCACAAATGGATCGAAGCTGTGGCATGAATGTAGAAAGTCAAGGCAGTGACTATGTGAAGAATAATTCGAGCAATAATTAATCGATCCTCTTCTCAAATAACTTTTGCACTCAAAATTCCAGATTCCCGATTCAAGTGAAGGCATTTTCCGGAATTGGAGCAAAAACTTGGAATAAAATGCCTCTGTCTTTAAAAAAACTTCTCAAAAAATGCCTTCAAGAGGAAAATAAACAAACAAACAATTTTTGAAACCTAGTTTCAGTACTTAGCAATTATTGAATTCGGCTTTCGTAGGATATGAAGAATTCTGGAGATCAAGGAGGTGTTATTCACCTCGATCTTCGGCCTCTGTGGATAACACCCTCCGCGGAGATCTGCAGAATTTTCCATATCCTACGAAAGCCGAATTCAATAATTGCTTTATTATTCATTCAAAATATTTCCCCGTTCTGAAAGGAGTTTCGCCATTTCGCTCTCTGTTTTCCCGCTCACCAAATATAACGCAACCTTGTACCCAGGTTTTCTCAGTCAAAGGTTCAATAATCTGCAGCGGGCAGCACTTTTGACGTCATTTTGACGTCATCGGTTCAATAATTTGAAGCGGGTGCACTTTTGACGTCATTGATTCAATATGGCGAAGATTCTTTCCAAATTTGGTGAACAGCAGTTGATTATGGTGAATTATGCGTCCGGTCTTAACCAATTAGAACTGGGGAAATATTTTGAATGAATAATAAACTGTTTTATTGATCTTCCAATTATCGTTAAAAAAGTAAAGCTGAAGTTACTTCTTTTTAGTATGTATTCATTAACATTATTAATATCGTTTAGTATATCTGTAGTCTTTTGTCATAACTGTTGTCATTATTTGTAATACCGTTAGTTTATCAGTGGTCTCTCATCATTGTTGTCAATTTTTGTTCCTTTAGTTCTCTTTTGTTGCCTTTAGTTGTGTTAATTGTACCAAGTTGTATCCATTCCCTGTAAACATGACCCGCCTAGATTACCTTAGCTACTCCGGCGCGGGTACGTTACAATTGTACTTTTAGCCAAAACTCAATAGAATGTTTCTACGTTTATATGTGAGTATTAGACTATCCTCTGCACCCAAATCAGTTAGAATGATCAATTTGAACTGAGAGGAAACAAATAAACTGACACGCTCACTTACGTCCTGTCGTTGGAGCCACTGTCGTCATTACAGGTTTAGTTGTTGGAGCTCGGGTGGTGGGTTTACCTCCCTCTCCACCACTTACGCCTGTAATTAACAGAAAGTGAATCTTTAACCAGCTGCAGACATCTGGGAACAAGAAACTGAACCACAGGTCCGGGTTGGAACTAGATTCCTCCAATTATTTCAAAAAGCGTTCCTAAGCTGAACGTATCGTTCAATTTTGGACTATATTTGATTGAATGTTTAATGCAATTATTATTATTGTTCATCTGACCAGGCTAATGTGGAAAGACAATCATCAGTGGTGTAAGCATAGCAATCCTAAAATAGTCTAGAAAAACCTAATCCCTTGACTCGAATGTTACTTATATGTACATCTTAATTAGTTGGCTTTGCATGCCTTTTCACCCTTCACAAGACTGTCATCTAGGTAACGCGCTCATGGTAAATTTATTCGGGGAGGGACGACTTGCAATCATCTAATAATAGCTTGGGAGGGATTAAAACTTACAGTCTTCTCTTTCCTCTTTCTCGTCATCATTGCACACCATTGGTATTGCGTTACAGCCATCCTCTTGTTCGACCTTCTTAAAGCCATGGGACTCGTTTTTAACTCTCGCTTCAAGATAACAGTTAGTCTGGGGGTTGAAACTTATCTTTGTCCAATTTCCCCATGAACATATTATCTGGTTACAGTTACCTGCAAATAACACATGCATGCAATTATATAATTTGTTTTATACTGAGTAGTTAACCTGCGTCTGAGTGATCAAGGAGTGTTTTCAGAAGGGTAGGGTAGGGATTGTAGCAGAAAAGGATTCCAACATATATGATTTCGGTACTATAATGGTTATTTTTGTTTCCCCCTCCCCTTCCTAATACAAGAAATACCATATGAAAAGAATGCAGTATTCACATTGTCTTTTTTAAATTTGTTTTGATAACTTCATTCATTTTAAAATGCTTGTGAATTGTTGCAAGCTGTTAGTACATATTGAATATCTGTATACTCTGCAATCTATGTAAAGTATAACTCCTCCTCAATACACTGAATTTTCCAACTATTTTTCACTAAATCTGTAAGTATAATAAGTTGTTGCTGTTGTTGTTGTTGTTGTTGTTGTTGTTGTTGTTGTTGTTGTTGTTGTTGTTGTTGTTGTGACAATGGAACAGCCGAGAAAATTTAGTAAGGTTTTGCTTTATACAAAATTTGCACAAGGAGAACCAATAACGTTCGTATTTTATGTCACCATTTGTTTTCCCTATCATTATTTAATGTTTATTTCATAGGCTTTTTTTGTATTTTGTTAATGTTTTTCCAGTTGGAAACAGCAAGCGAGAGCTCACCACGTGATCTGCAAATAACTGTCTACAAATAATGATCTGCTCATGCGTAGTACCGTCTAATCGCCTTTTAGAGCAAATAGCATTCTGCTCATGCATAATTCAAACCACACCCTCGGGCGAAATTAGATCAGAGGCAGAACGCTTCACCGAGATTTCAGAGAGTGATTAAAATATTTAGTGAAATTTAGTTATTGAATGATGAAACAGTTACTGTAGTCGGTTATCGCATAGCATCATGATTTTTTAATGTCTTGCAAATGAATTATTTGCCTCCAGCCTTCAGCTTCAGCAACTAATTGATCTGCTTCCCAGTGACAAATCGCGATATTTTGCTGAACTTCTTCCAGGCGTTGGACCGGACTGTATCATGTTTTGTCACTTACACTTGGTACGAGTTTCCTCTCGGATAGCAGGACAGGAGTCCAATCCTTCACATGTTGCCCTCTCAATCCATTCTATTGATTTGTTGTAGTCACGAGTTCGCATTTGAACAGCACATCCCACTTCCGGGATCTTTCCCGACCAGTCACTCCAGTCTTTGAGTACACAGTCTTCCCGATAGGAGCAGTTACCTGATGCAGAACGAAAATTTCTCACACAAACTTACAAGTAGTTTCTCTCTATCCAGGGCCAGGATGCATGTCCAAAGCTGTTACATGAAGAGCCCCAAATTTAAAGGAGGGCAGTAACATCAAAAACTCTAAGGTTGTCTTAAAGAGCCAAAGTTAAGGACGGTTTATCTTGTATGATATACTACTTATTTTTGTCAGTTCGTTGTTCCCAGTGCGCCTTAATCTTCCAAATCTTATATTATAACAATAGCCCTTAATGCATGATGACATCCGATTAGAAAAAGTCACCACCAAGCCTCGGTTTCATAATGGAAATTGTAAATTTTATTTTAAGCTAATTCCCAAAGCAGCAAAAATGAAAAGAACACCCACGTGAAAACAACACAAAGGCAACGAAAGTGAGAGAAAATGTCGCCATAACGAGGCTTTGTGGTGAATTCTGAGCGTGTGACGAAATCGCGCAAAAGGCCTATTAGTTTCGTTTTGATTTATATCTTATTTACTCTTTCTTCTTTTATTTCGTTTATTTTTAGTTTTAATTAAAATATTTACTACTTAAATTAATAGTTAATCTTAATTTTGAGAGTTAAAATCATAAATCAGGGAAGTATTTATACGCGACTATCAAGAAATGGAAGAAATGCAAACTAAGTTGCGCTGAGTTTTGGTCAGGCCGTGATTATTTCATAAAAATATATGAACCGCACACAAAAACTTTCGCCTCCTTACACCATTGCCTTGTTTCAGATGGAGCGGTTGGGCAGCGGGTCTTTAATCCTTCACAGTTTTCGGCTTGAATCTTTTCGTGATGTTTTGTAGTTACATTTTTGGATCTCATTTGCTGTGCACATCCATCCTCTGGTAATTCACCTTGCCAGGTATTCCAATTACTGATATCACAGGTAACAAAGGGACATTTGCCTGAAGTTCATAACAGAGTGAGTCAAACTTGAGGTACACATCATTTTTTTTTTGTTCTAAGAATATTTTTTTTCTTACCCCAAGGCTTAACATTCTTATTTTTCTGCCAATTTTAAACTTAATATACTATTGTAAATATTCGTAGATTTAAGCAATAGAGCACTTTCTCCGTGTTTACATAGCCTCATCTAAACACGAGGGTTGTGGGAATTCGAGACAGTTAGTGGTAGGCGCGGTGGCCTCATGGTTGTGACTAGAATGGACACTCCAAAATATGGTGAGACACTTACATTTGTGTATATAAATTAGCACCCGATCTTAGTAAAGTCTTACCAAAGATTTACCAAGTTTAATTTCTGGTGTAACCAGAACAATTTATAAAAGCTAACGATTTGGAGCCGGCGCTTTGACCTAATCACTGGAGATCAGTGCCTGACCCAGCAGTTATTCTCTGCCTAAATAGCGTGTCGTTAATCTGCTTGTACCTGTTTATATGCCACGAAGTGTCTCATCATATCTTGGAGTATCCATTCTAGCAATAACCGTGGCCTCATGGTTAGTGCGCTCGTCTCCGGATCGAGCGGTCCGGATTCGAGCCCTGCCGGGGACACTGTGTTGTGTTCTTGGGCAAGACACTTTACTCTCAGAGTGCCTCTCTCCACCCAGGTGTTTAAATGGGTATCTGCGAATTTATTGCTGGGGGTAACCCTGCGATGGACTAGCATCCCATCCAAGGGGGAGTAGAAATACTCTCAGTCGCTACTTGCTACAGAAACCGGGATAAGCTCCGGCCTGATGGGCCACTTGGCTCGTATGCAGACTTTACCATGCAAACCCGAGACGTAGTCGAGGGTTTGCATAACTTTCCTAAAAATACACGCAAATCTGAAACGTCACAACCTTATTTACTTACTCTCATCTAAACACACCTACGACCAATGAGAGCGCGCTTAGTGGCTCAGTTGTTTTATAAAACCTGATAAAACACACAATTAGCTTCTTGCAGAAATGTTATTAGCATCGAACATACGGCAAGTGCCATTTTTATTGCTTTTTGGCTAGTCAGTTTGCCGTTTAGAGGAAGGAAGAATTTTATAAAGTTTAGTTACCAAATATATAATTGCATTGACAAATTTTCAACACGCAAAATATGTTCTATGCAAAATCTCAGCCGTTGGTTTATTCTTAAAATATATATTTTTGAAATTTTCCAAATTTCACCCTTCATACTCTTATAAAATATATCCTTTTATCCTTATGAAGGAAGGAGTGTGTATTCATTCGTGAAACGACTGAAAGTAAACCTTAAGACCTTAATTAATCCTGTTGTGAGGCGAATTAACACTCAGTCACTTAAAAGAACCGGAGAAAAGGTCAAAAAATCGAAAATATATCAACGAATTATATTTTCAGAAAAAAAAAAGCAGCCATACTCCAGTACTGGCAATAGAGACAAATCTCATTGGTCGATTTTAGTTTATTCAGTTAACCTTCCAACCCTAACCCAAATTTAGCAATGAAGATTGAAATTTGATGAACTGGAGGCGCGAATCCTCTGAGATACGTGTCTACAAGTAACTGTTAAAGTGGTACTATGATGAAAATTGCATCTTTCCTATTGAAGCCGTTTTGAAACATAAACA
The DNA here is from genome assembly GCA_019787425.1 of Platygyra sinensis. Classification (NCBI taxonomy): domain Eukaryota; kingdom Metazoa; phylum Cnidaria; class Anthozoa; order Scleractinia; family Merulinidae; genus Platygyra; species Platygyra sinensis. The sequence continues at coordinate 25,515 of JAHPZR010007334.1, read as the reverse complement.
AGTACTCTGTCTGAAAAGAAAAATGCCATTTACTTTTTTCAAATATCTCTTTTCATTCTAGAGATATTCAAGTTTTAAAATATGCAAATTAGCCAAGTGATGACGTCATATGCTCAACCAAATTTTGATCAGATTTGATGAAAAACGATATCTTAGCCAATTTGTAACAGAAATGTTTGATTTTTTGCAGTAAGGTTCTACTAAAGGTGCAGCACAATATGCGTTTAAAAGTTTCGTTACCATGGCAACATACTGGGTTCCAGACCTCCTCAATATTAAAAGCATTTCTGGCCACCTTCAGCGTTCCATTTTCATATTTGCAAATTGCGCCTCGCGTGAATGATCCAGCAGGTATATAATATGTTAGCTCCAGTTTTGTGGCCCTGTTTAGCGTTTTTTGAGCTTAAAATCACTAACATATTGAAGTAAGTGGGTGGGGACTGAAACAGAGTGAGTTGCCGTGGGAACAGAATTTTTATAGCCACAGGTGTGTTTCCTATAGAACTATTTGCCTGCCAATTTTCAATGATCTGGGCTGCAAATTGGCCAAGATAGCTTTATTTATGTACTTGAGATAATATTGGGTTGAGTGTATGACGTCATCAGTCATCTCATTTGCATATTTTATCCATTTTTCAAACTTAAATATCTCCAGAACTAATGCAGATATTTGCAAACGGTAAACAGCATTTTGATTCTTTCATGGAATTCTATGTGATACGTCTAAGATATCAAGGGGTAAAAATTTGATCATTGTATCACTTTAAAGCAAACGAGGTCAAAACTGAAATCGTCGATGAGTGACTCTTATGTTGTTAGAAGGTTTTTATACACAATTTCAGAAGTACAAGAAAAGTTTTAAACTTTTACTTGCTAAAAGAGTCTATAGAACTTGGCGACAAATCAAGGAACATTTTGGCAACAAAAACAGCTCTAAATTTTATTTGGCCGTACAGTAGAATAAGGCCCGCTAAATTGACCAATCACAGCGCGCGTACTGAGAGAAATAATAGGGCTCTTTAATATATAATATCTCAATGGATTAAGTGGCCTCGAGTCCAATTATGTTGTTGGCAAAACAAAGGGAAGCAGAATCGAGTCAGTTTAAAGCTGCAAACACTATTCAGGCGATAGCTCTTTGTTTTGCCTGATATTTCAATGTCATATAGTAATCTGTCATCACTCTACTTTAGCGTTTCACAATGGACGAACACTAATAAGAGTTAACCTTTTTTATTCTGCCAACAACAGAATAAAAAAAGGTTACTCTTATTAGTGTTCGTCCATTGTGAAACGCTAAAGTAGAGTGATGACAGATTTACTATATGACATTGAAATATCAGGCAAAAACAAAGAGCTATCGCCTGAAATAGTGTTTGCAGCTTTAAACTGACTCGATTCTGCTTCCTTTGTTTTGCCAAACAACATAATTGGACTCGAGGCACTTAATCCATTGAGATATTATATATTAAAGAGCCCTATTATTTCTCTCAGTACGCGCGCTGTGATTGGTAGCCCGCTGCAATTTATTGAAGTGATGATATCAAAATGACGTCAAAACTGCAGCCGCTGCAGATTATTGAACCGTTGACAAAGAAAACCTGGGGAGGAAGCTGTCTTACGTTTGGTGAGCGGAAAAAAACAAAGAGCGAAATAGCGAAACTCATTTGAGAACGGGAAAATACTTTGAATGAATAATAAAGCAATTATTGAATTCGGCTTTCGTGGGATATGAAGAATCCTGCAGATCTCTCTTTTTTTTTTGCAATGACATTTATTAACACTTTACACCCTCCTTGATCTGCAGAATTCTTCATATCCTACTCAGCCTCATTCAATAACTGCTAAATATGTCACGCACCGCCATAACTTTGAATTTCAAAATGCGCTGGTTTCCAAACGAAGGACTCTATTCAGCTGGAACGTTGTAGACTAACATAAATTTAGTACCTCTTGTGGCGGATGAAGATAAAACAGTTCAGTGGCTCTTTAATTTGGATTTGAGAATTGATGACGTCACGTGCACACACTCTATTTCCATGGCCCAACCAGGATTTAGCTTGCGGTTTCTCCTACTACCTCTAAGAGACAACAAATCAAACACATATGGTCATTTGCTAAATAGGGGAACTGACTGCTGCACTAGACAACGGACTGCTTAGCGCTGCATTCATCGAGCAGCAAGACCACGTTTGAGTTAACTGAGACTAGGTTTACAGCACAGGAGATTTTCCGGATTCGTAAATGTTTCCGGATTCACCAATTTTAGAGTATTCGGATAAATAAAATAAATAAATAAATAAATAATTGATATTAGGATTCATTGGCGTTTACACGGAAAGGCTATTCCGATTCCTAACCGTTTACACTGGGCAATAATTCCGGGAACATTCATGATGAAATGGTTAACAAGCTGTTTGTTGCCAAAAAATGCCGCCAAAAAAGGCTAGGGGTAGGTTGAGACAGTCTGAAGTTTTGTTTCCACTCGCTTACCACGCTATTGTTGCAAATCGTGCTGTCCCACCAAGCATATGTCCTTTTCTTCTCTGAATCGCCTAGGTTTTCGATCGTGCCATCGTCATCTCTAATAAAAAGTGTGGAGGAAGTCAACATTGTTTGTGTCGATAATTTTGGTTTCTAAGGAATATAGCATTACCCATCATAAAAGATTGCCTGGACCTGTAATAGAGTGAGGGCAACCGGCGACCGCCATTTATGGTCATCGATGTGACAACGACTGTGACTACACCACTCGATCCGCCATTTTGGTTTAACCGCAAACTCAAAAAATTCGCTGGCGGAAAAATATCCAGATTCGAGAGAAAGTCGTTTATACGACTTCCTCTCCGGATTAAAAAGTTTTGCGGATTCAAAGTTTCCTCTTTAAATTGTGGATTCAAAATCTCCGGAGACATGACCAAACAGGAATGTTTTTATTTGGGATTCATCCACTTGTGTGTAAACGGCAAAACCAATCTGGTACTAAAACGTTCCGGATTGGTCACGAATCCGGAACAATTTCCTCTAGGGTAAACCTAGTCTGAAACTAACAGAAGTCTAGATGATACTTAATACTGTGCCTGTTGCCCGTCAGGAGAAACCCCGCTTCAAGAGGAAACCTGAACCCCTCCCGACTGCAGAGCCAGGCACTTTAACATATACCCCGAGGGTGAGGGGTGACAACAACTGCCAGATAACAAAATAAATCAAAACGATATTATTGAAAACCTCGAAACGCAATTAAGTTGGCAGCACTGTCAGCATAGAATGGCTCAACTCAGCAAAATCCCGCCCTTTTAGTACTTGCGTCACCATAGAAACTGTCAGAAAACAGGCGAACCGTGAAAACAAACGATTTGCTGCTATTCTTCGAACCGCAGCAAATGACAATTATTGTCACCCATATATGACCATGCGTTCCCGGGGAGCTGAAAATTGATCCCTGCAGATTCTTAGAAACTTTTGTTTGATCGGTTTCCGAGAATTTTGCGTTTGTACCTCAAGAAAAAGGTATATTTTACGGCAGAAATGCCTTCCATCTTCGATTCATCGCAAGGAAAAACGAACGGCTCGAGATTGGCACGATTACTGATTGATGTAGGAACGGAAGCCCTGAGGTAAGTTTTTTATTCCTTTATACCGTCTTCAGCATTATAAACAGTGTTAAATAACAACTTGGCATTGCTTGAGAACTTGAAGAGGAAGGGAAAAATATTCGATGCCCAGTGGGAACAACTGTTTCGTTCGACAGGCAAGCCACCAGACTCGAAAACGTTTGACATTACGCTTTTGCATTTATTGCTCCGTGTAATTTGTCTTTCGATTGAGCCTGTGACAGGATGGAACACAATGCCTGGGGAAACTAATGGTAGTCGTGAAGCAAACATCGTCCGAATTAAATGCTTCCGTAATGATTTGTGTCACAATATTTCTACCGATATTCATGAAGCCGAATTCGAAGACAAGTGGAACAAAATTTGGCAAGCTCTTGTAGCCCTGGGACTTCATCAACAGGAAATAGATCGTCTGATGGCAGACCCTATTGATCACGACACCAAGCGCCGAGTGGACGGCAAATGGAAGCTTGATTTTGAACCAAGAGTACAGAACTTAGAGCAGGAAATGCAGCAACTGAAAATGCGCGTTAAGGTGCCTATTTCAAGGCCTACTGCTCCTTGTGAGCTCTTCAGCTGTCTTCCAGATGAAGTTCAAGATGTCTTTGGTCGTTCAAAAGAAAGCCAACGAGTGGCGAAAGCTGTCCAAAGTGGAACCGTCTCCGTTGCTGTCATAACTGGAGGGCCGGGCTTTGGGAAGACGACTGTGACAAACAAAGTGGCCCACGAGCTTGCCAAATCTGAAGAGTGTAGGAGTATTTTATGTTGCTCTCTACCATCCAAAACAACATTGGAAGATATAGCCACAACGATGATCCTTAACTGCAGTAAAAGTCACTCTCAACCTCCAGAGAATCCTCAACACTGGCTTCTAAACTGGAGCAAACAACTAATGGAGAAAGTGACATTCGTTTTGGATAACTTGATGCAGATGATATTGTTGAGCCTGGTGATCGAGATAAATTTGTCAAAATGTTACGGGAGATAAAATCCTTATCAAATCAGAATCTGACATTTGTAATTACTTCGAGAAAAACGGTCAAAGCTCCTAATTATGATCGTGAAATCGCTGACATTAGATTGGCTTGTTTGTCTGCCGATGAAGCGTCAAGTCTTCTTCTTTCAAAGGTCCACAGCGCAGAAACTAGACAGAAACTCTTTCAGACGGAAAAAGTCGTCAAATCATGTGGATGTGTCCCCTTTGCACTCTGCATTGTTGTTTCGCTGCTTTTGGACTACACAGAAGAAAAATTGATCAAACGTTTTGAAAAGGAGCCTTTAGATGTCTTTCAAGATGATGAACTTTCCCTTGAAAAGGCAATAAAGACTTCATTTGACCTCCTGACCGAAGCAGAACGAGAAGCACAGGCCGTTATGTCCGTATTTCCTGGTTCTTTCGATTCTGATGTCGCCGAAGCTGTAATTAGAACAGGAGGGGATACTAGAGCTCAGCCAGTTCAACGGACTCTTCGCTCGCTGAAAAGCAAGTCTCTTTTGGAGCAGCCAAGTTCATGTAGATATGAAGTCCATCAGCTAATCCAAGCATTTTCAAAGAAGGTTAGTAAAGACAGGTTTTCTAGAGACGTTATTCAAGCAGAAGAAATGGCCTATGCTCACTCTATTTCTCGTCTTGCTGACAGTGCTAATATGTTCTGGAGTAAGGACAGGTGCAAAGAATCCATTGAAGCCTTTAATGTAGATCGGCACAACTTTGAGTACTTTCTAAATTTCTATGTCCACGAGAAGGAGCAACGGGATGTAGTTTGCCTACAATCATCTACCTGTAGGTTTCTTGACAATTTTTCGCAAAAATGTATATGTATTTAAAAATGTGTCTTCTGCCAAGCTTTTACGTTCTGATTTTGGAAAAGCTTTTGAATCACTTTGAGGCAGAAAACCAGCCCATCCGTACAGTTGAAATTTTGTGTCTTCTTGGTCATGAAAAGAGGAAGGTGGGCAACCAAACACAGTACAGAGATCTCATGAGGCGAGCGAAGCTTGTTTATGCTAAGAATTGCACTGAATTTAAAACAAACGGTTTGTCACGGGTCTTTTTTTTCAATGGCTACGCACGCTTCCTTTCTGAACCAATGGACAAGATGTACATGTCTCGCGATCGTAAGTGGGAAATGACCAATAAATCATATGAAATAGCTTTAATTCTATGTGGGAAAGATCTAAATGAACATCCTGAAACAGCAGGGATTTTGCTATTCGTGGGGAGACACCAAAAAAAGTATCGTGCATCTTGAGGAAGCAAGGAGCCTGTTTGAACTTTGTCTCGGGCAGCATTTTATGACAGCTCAAAGTCATAAAGCCATTGGAGACTTCCACTTCGTTCATGGGACTGACATGGCCACTGATGAAGACAAATCCTCTGAGCACTACAAAGAAGCTTTGATCATTATGGAAAAGCTGGGTATGGGAGGCTACAAGGAAAGCATTTTGACCCATAGAAACGACGGACTTTGTCACAAAGAGAAAGGGGAATATGAAGAAGCAATTAATTTGCTACTGAAAGCGAAACGAGTCGCTGGCATTGAGTTAGAAGAATGGAAAGTGATGATTGAAACTCAGCTGGCTGTCTTGTACCATTGCGTTGGTAGAGCGCAAGAAGCCAAAGAAGTTATGAATTAACAAAGGACTCGAGTTGAATAAAAGACTTCGACGGCCCATAAGTCAACTAGGGAACAAATTTGAAATTAAATTATTTCTTAATTTTTACCCAGACGCACTTCGTTGAAATCTCAACATTCGACATTCAAAATCGTCAAAATTAAGATGATCCGCTGTAACAAATAATGGGCAATTGATAGAGAGAATTTGCTACAGTTCCTTTTTGATCTTAATTAAAAGTGCTTAGAGACAATCAAATAGTCTTTTGAGCGTTAAACGTAACCGTGTTGAATAATTGACACAGTTATATGTTGTTGTGAAGTGGCCATTCAACTCGTACTTATTCTCTTTCTCTCATCTTCGCTCGCACCATGGCATTTTCCCTAAACGCCGCGTTTGAACACTCCACAAACGACGGAGCATTATTGTGGAAACATTGCCTCCTTTGCGCGCAAACTGAGGAGAAAAAAATGCTGGTATAGCTAACTGTCTCGAAACTTCCGAAACATTTCCCAGTAACAAAAAGTTCCTTTTAAGTTACTTGTGGACACAAACCGAGAAACATTTAAGGAATCAACCTTGCGAATCATGGCCTTCGTTTATGGCCGGGTTCCTTAAAGTGAATATTCTGAAACGACTGGGACTATGCAAAGTTTGCATATATAGTCTGATAACTTTTCGCATGCAATGTAGTATCAGTCTCGGAACGTAAACAATGTCCCCTGCTTGACTATACCATGCACCATGTCACGAGAACTGTCAGTTGAGGACAATAAGAATCTCACACTTGCTTGTGATAGGGCAGAGTGGTGACCCAGAACTGATCGTTAAATGCTATTGTGAATCAACTCATTGATATGTGACAGAGAGGTTTCCTAGAAAGTCCGTTGCCCTGGCTAGTTTCTTCTAAGAATTTCCGTCCAGGCTGTGTTTAATTTACGACGGCGCAAAAAAGAAGCGTCTTTAATGCATCGAAGGAAGAAGGTCGAATGGGACAAGCCAGACGGGCACGGGTGCTGGTTGATGGAAGTATTCATACACAAGCACTCTGCAGGACTGTGTTGTGTTCATCCAACAATAACGTTAACATTACGACTCGTGCTAACATGATAGCTCATGTGAGACTTTAAACCCTGTTTTGGGGGCTTGCGGGAAATAATTTGCCACTTCAGATCAGGCACCAAACGCGAAAAAAATTTGACATTCTCTTCTGCTTTCGCCACTACGGGAAGTTTGCAATTTTGACCGCGTTGACTTTTGTTACTGGATGAGGTAGCGATGCTTCAGAGGTGAGCTTTGTTTCTAAGTTTCTCTCATCTCAACCGTCAATATTCCAGCGAGTTATGGTTGTTAGTCATTGGCGGCTTCCAACTCCATTAGAAAGCTAAGAAATGGAACATAAATTTAATGATCACGAGATGGAAATTATGAGCACGACTTGTACAGGAAATCAGAGCTCAACTTTGAAGCCTACACCAAACTACATCTGAGCTTTATTTAGTTGTCTTTCTGAGAGAGAACTTGGCTGAGATAAAGCAAACAGTTGTAGGCATCTGTCTGAAGTGTAACAGTCACCGCTGCTTTGATGACTGGACTGGGAAGACAGCTGACCGAGGTCAGCATAGAGCCTAGTGAAACTCCTGTTTTATAGACTTGTGTTATATGGCCTTCTTACTCGACGTGGCTGCCACCATGATTTTGGTCTGCAGTAAGACCTACTATTACCATTGGCTTCGAAACTCGAGGAAGCTTTATTGTAACACATTTCAAATGTTTCTGTAGACGCGATGTTCTCGAGTGTAATAACCGAAATCAATTTGTAAGCAAGTATTGAAGGAGCGTGACATGAGAACATTACCAAAACAAAATGTGACTCGAGGTACCTATGCAATTTCTAAAACCTACATGAACTTCTTTGGCGGAAGTAAGAGTTGCGATATTTAAACATTCAGTATGAACATTAGCGATAACTGTAAAATGCAAAATTCTGTACCCCTGTATCCCTGGCAAACCAAGTGTACACCACTAATGATAATGAAATATTAATATTGAAAAAAGAAAAAGTTTACTTTTGATGTTCTTTAGCTCAATTAGTAACAATTCCGTAAACCTAATTTACAAATAGATTAAAACACTGTGAATAACTAATCAACCGTTAAAAAAAGACAAAACAGTCTTTCGATCAAAAATTAATTATGACATGAATAACAAGAGTAACTTCTACTGCCTTCAAACACGTCAAATTCCTTTTTGCTACTCTTAAAACCGAACGTAAGGGGGTTAATTAATAATGGTACAGTGCTAGCTGTTGATACTTTTGTAATAGCTTCTCCCCTAGATAAGATGCTAATCACAAGTACCCTCAACTGAAGCATTTTTGTCACGTTGCTCGAACCGAATAGGTACGGTGAGAATTTAGTGTGTTCACTTTGATCCTGCTAACACTAACAATTAAAGCAATTTGTTGTGCTTTGAAACCGATTAGGGTGTGGAAAAATAACATCAGATAGCCTAATTTTAGTGAATATAGGATTTGAGGTTATACAAAAAAACTATAGTCTCAGTCACATTAATGGTGCACATTCAAAACTATACATTTTGATCATAATCGCCTACCACAAGTCCACAAACTCTTTCCCCTTTTCGACCTTGGTGATCGGCACAATACACTCTAGTAACAGTTTTAGGTGTTTTAGTCAAAATCGAGGAAGGGTTAAAAAGGGGAATATTCTTGTCACAAATGATTTGTTGTCTACCTTAATTATTGACAAGGGCTGTAGCATACACAATATTACAATTGAATATCAGAGCATGAATTGCTGAAGGGAGATATCGAGAAAATGTTATCATAACCGCTATGATACATTAAGAAAAAGCATACTGAACTTCTATGAATAATTTGACATTTTGTTATTGCAATCTTTTAGTACTCGAGAGATCACACATTCAATATTACCTGCAGTTGCTTTATGGAAGTCTTCAATTTGGGCTGCAAACTGCTTTTCATGTCAAGACATTACAGAATCGCGCCCATTGAAAAGCGTCGCCCGAGAAATGTGGGGTACCCATGATGTTTTGCAGGCGCAGTTACTTGAGAATGAAGTTGCAAAAGCTCACCGCCAGCTTCGGTCTCTTAAGATCTGAATTGACGAATTCCCCAACGGGAGTTTTAAAATTTGGCTTTGCATACGTTTATAGACAATGGAGATACAGTTGGAGCAATTAGTATTGTTTGAAAGTGGTGAAATGCTCTTTTCGTGGGTAAACAGCGAAGAATACATTTGCATATCAACTGAGCGAGAAGCTAAACACGCGATCGTAAGCAATCCTTTACGACAAACGTTCGCCACGTAATTCGAAAAATAAATTGTCCATAATCAACTTAGAGTCAAAAGAGCATGATTATATTAAAAGTGAAATACTGTAATTAACCGAACTCACAAGATCAGGAAGACAATTAAACATGTCATCTTCCAGCTCGCACATTGCCTTGTCAGAGTCTCCAATTTCCTTTCAAGTAGCAAAATATTGTTGGGTGGTTGATGATCTGGCAGTTTCAGGGCATCACTCATTTTCATTGCCTGGTCTTTCAATGCTTTTGCCTCTACCATATTTCCATTCTGGTGGTGCCAGTAGGCCATTTGAACAACAACATAGATCTTCCAGCGGTGGTTTTCTCCTAAGTCTCGGCGTTCTGCAATGTTCAAAGATGCTTGATATAATTTCATTGCTTCCTCCAGCTCATCTTGCAATTGATGATAAATTCCTAGCAGGATACACTCTTTGTGGTCCTTAATGCCGAGATTTCCCATCATTTCGAGCGCTTGTCCATACAGTTCAATGGAGTTTTGGCGGTCCTCTAGAGATCCCAGCTTTTTTTCACCATGAAAAAGGTGAAAATCTGCAAGATCTTTCAGAAGTAGGGCAGTCATAACAAGTGTTCCAAGACCCTTCTGAAAAAGGCTCAGTGCTTCATCCAACTTTTTCCCGGCCTTATTACGTTCATTACGACGGTTGTCTTCTCTTCCGGAATAAAGCAAAGTGACACCCTTCTGTAGATAATCCTTGGGCAAATAATCTTCACATACTTTCAAACCAATGTCAAATTGTTTTTCTGCTTCTTCAAAGTTTCTCTCTTCGGAGAGAAATCGAGCATAATTATTTCGAAAAAAGGCTTCTGATACTTTTTCTTGGTTAAACTCATTTGGATTATTTGTGTGCAGTATGATGGCCTCCTCTAGAAATTGTTTGTATTGATCACGATTTCCAACTTTTCTTTTTTCATGTCCAAGGAGGCACAAAAGCTCAACTATTTTGCTGGTAGGTTGTCGTGGGTTGCTGTCGGACTTTAGCAGGTCAAGCCATGTTTCCAGGAGCTTGACATAAAGGCTTGGAAGAAGACACATTTCCAGATACAAGCATTTTCGGGAAAACTGGTCCACTAAGGTCGTTGGCAAATTTGTCACGACGTATTGATGATGTTGAGAATTTAATCCTTGCAGGTAAAACTGCAGGAAGTACTCAAAGTTGTGCCTATCTTTATTAAACGATTCAATTGACTCTTTGCACATGTCTTTGCTCCAGTACATATTGGCATTGTCCGCAAGGCGGGAAATAAAGTGAGCAAAGGCCTTTTCTTCCCCTTCAGAATACTTTTTAAGGTCAATCTTCTTTGCATATGCTTGGATCAGCTGATGGACTTGATATCTCTGTGGAGCTGTCATCTCAACGAGTGATTGGTTCTTCAAGGAACGAAGGATCAATTGTGGCTGTTCATGGCATACCGAAATCAAAGCATTAACAGCAGCAGAATCAAAGGACCCAGGAAATGCAGAAAGAAGAAGCAGGGCCTCTAGTTCACTTTTACCCAAGAAGTCAAAGGAAATTTTTGATCGCTTTTTCAACGGAATTGTCATCACTTAAATCATCTTTAAGGACATCTATTGGCTTTTCCTCCAAATGCCTTATCAGCTCATCTTCAGTGCAGTCTGAAAGCAACGAGCCAACGATGCAGAGAGCCAGAGGCACACAACCACAGAGCTCAACTAACTTCTCTATCTGAGAGAGCTTCACTCGCCCACTTTCATCAACTTTAGACTCAACAAGTTTCTTTGCCTCGTCGGAGGATAAAGGCTTTACTCTCACTTCTTGCATGTCCAGGCTGGGATGCTTAAATAACTTTCGATACGTGACAACAAAAGTAACATTACCTTTGGCTAGCATCCTCATATCTTGCAAAAGGCTTGCAAAGCCAGCTCGGTCACCTGATTCGATAACATCGTCTGCGTTGTCCAGAATGAAGGTAACACTTTGTTGCTGTTGCTTGCTCCAATTTCGAAGCCAGTGCTGGGGATTTTCTGGTGGCTGAAAGTGGTTTTTGCTGCAGGTAAGGATCATTGAAGTTGCTACATCGTTTACCGTTGCTTTCGACCTGAGAGAGCAAAAAAAAACAGCATTCTCTGATTAGCTGCCAGCTCGTACCCCACTTGTTTGTCACGGTTGTCTTTCCAAATCCTGGTCCTCCAGTTTTCACAACAATGCCTAATTTCTTGGCTTCGATGGGCTCGATGACCTGTTGAATCTCTTGTGAGCGACCAAAGACATTTGCAACTTTATCTGGAAGACAGTTTGCAAGTTCGGAAGTATTTTGGTCCGAAAGAGTCCCTTAAATACGAGACAATTCACCTTTCATCTTCAGTACGTCGTCCTCTAAGCTCTCTACTCGTGGTTCAATTTCAAGTTTCCACTTATTTACTTCCTCCTCTACACGACGTTCAGTGTCATGGTCAATCGGTTCAGTCTTCAGGCGGTCTACGTCCTTTTGGTCGAGGCCCAAGGCAACCAGCGCCGAAGAAATGACCTTCCATTGTTTTCAAACTCGACTTCAGTTATGCTTGTAGAGACGCTGTGACACAGCTCATTTCTGTAACATTTGATTCGGACAATGTTCGCCCCAGGACTAATATCGCTGTCTTCAGGTAATTCATGTCAGCCAGTTGAAGGCTCCTTCAAGTTGCAAACTTTTCGCAGCAGCAGATTCAGAAGTGTGATATCAAATAAATTCGAGTCAGGTGGGTTACCTGAAGGGGAAATAGGATTTCCCTCTGACTTTCTGGTAGTTTTTCAAGCTTTCCTTTGTTGTTGTTGAACACACCCTGTAATGTTGTAGGAGGATGAATGGAATGTAGAAACTCTCTTAGCACGTATGTCCCTCCATCAATCACTAATCGCAACAGCTTTGTGCCATTTGCTTTTTCCTCCGTAACATCAAGAACGGGCGGCATCTTTACGAAGCTACTTGGTCAGAAAAACGCCTCTAATTCTGAGAAACAGCTTTCGAGTCGAGTCACGTACGAGAATTCTGATAATCCAAGATTCGGTCAAGTAGAGAGCGATTACTTTTATAAGAGCCCACGTTATTTGTGGTCAGACTGTAGGTAGGGACATCGTGTAACTATCACATATTGTTTTGTTATAGGCATATATGCAGTACACAGTGAATTTATGACTTCAAAGCTGTCAACATTAAAGTGACAACAATAAAAGCAAGTGACACACTCGAACACCAACCCACGGGTATGGCCAGTACCTAACGCATGCGCGCAAACATATCACCCAGGTAGTGGCACCCATGGACAGCTGTTTCGGCCTGGCCTCATCAGCATAACATTGCTGTCAGGAAACTGAATAGGACTAAAAACCCTATGTAGTCTACCCTTTGCTGCCGAGGACGGTGCAAAGCACCCCTTTAAGCGCCGCTGCACCAGCTCCACATAACACAGTTGGAGATTGCTTTTAAAACATGCAGTAGTGCGCATTGTAACTGAATCATAGACACACCGGTCTGGTCGATGAATTCGCTGACTGCTGCGACACAACAGACACAAATGTATTATTCCAATGATGGCCCACCCTGCATTTAAATCATTGCCAACGAGTCATCCTCGCGAGGACGCGAGGGTGACGAGGTAGCAGCATTACAGTGCAGATGCGCGACTTAATTTTGGTACAGGCAGGAGAAATCTCGAATGAAAAGGTATGTGTAAGGTAATGTAAGAGTCACATCATCGGTGATTGTTTTCGAGTTATCCAATATCCAATGGCATCGCGGTATTTCTATCTAAACCAATCACATTACGAGGATCATTTAATTAAAGTAAAGCCATTAAACCGTGCCATAGCTAATTTTTAGAGGTCATAGGTCAGCAGCATGGTTTTCGCTGTTATCGGCATGTCGCTTCGCCGAGTTTGACACCTCTGTAATTTGTCATGTGTTTATGTATCGTTTAGGCACATTTCTATTACAAAATATGTTTTTTACACTCTCCAAGGATCTCCTTTCGAGGGACAAAATTTATCTTGAACATACTGCTTACTTGCATTGTATATTGTGACGTCGGGCCCGACTGGTGGATTAGAACTGTTTGCAAGATTCTGATCACGGATATCATATTTGTCCCCGTATGTTTTTCTTAGTAGACGCCTTGGCTTTACTTTGAAAAAAAACTATGTGTTTGTTTTATCTACAGACACTGAAAGTCGTGGCTCATCAATTAACCCAACCAGACAACAAAAGAACTGTGTTGTTTTGCAGTCTAATTACAAAGCAAACCTTTAATGAAGTAGCGACAGAAATGATTCATTTACGCAACAGAATCCATACGCATGTGCCTGAGAATCCAGAACAGTGGCTTAAAGATTGGAGTAAACAGATTACAACGCAAGTCACGTTTGTCCTCGACAATGCAGAGTGTGTACTTGAGTCCAAAGATAGAAATTTGTTTTTAAATATGTTAAGTGCCGTACGAATGTCATCGAGGCAAAAGGTGACATTTGTCGTTACGTCAAGGAAAACATTCAACGATGATGACCTGCAGCCGAGAGTAGTAGGACTCAAACTGGTATCAGTCGAAGAGGCGAAAAGATTCTTATTTCACGAGTCAGCGATCAAGGTGTCCGATTGAAGCTATCCAGAGCAGAAAAAATTGTTGAGCTATGTGGCGGTGTTCCTTTGGCACTTTGCACTTTGGGATCACTGCTTTCAGACTACACTGAAGAAAGACTCATAAAACAACTAGAAAATCGGCCTTTGGCTGTTCTTCAAGACGATGACAGCCATGAACGATCAATGGAAAATGCAATCAAGACTTCGTTTGATCTTTTGACTCAAGCTGAACATGAAGAAGCCTTCGTTCTCATGTCTGTGTTTTCGGGTCCATTTAATTCAGATGCTGCCGAGGCTGTTGTGGAAGCATGCTCGATTCCTGGAACTTTGCCTGATTCCATCCTTCGCTCCTTGAAAAACAGATCTCTTTTGGAGCAACCAAGCCCACCAGTATATCAGATGCATCCACTTATTCAAGCCTTTGCAAAGAAGACTGGCGAGGTTGAGAACCCCCGTCTTGTTACTGCAGGAGAAAACTTGGCCTGTGCTCACTTTATGTCTCGCCTGGCTCAAAATGCCAATAGGTACTGGAGTAAGGACAGTTGCAGAGAGTCAGTGAAGGCATTTTGCGCAGAAAGGCACAATTTTGAGTATTTTCTTCAAATATACACTCATTGTTACTTTCTATAATTTAGTTTATTTTATAGGGCCTCTAAGGATATCAGTTTTTCCAGTTTCCTGTTTAAAACTGAAGGAGTTACCTTATTAAAATAAAGGTTTCTATCTATCTAAACAAAGGATGGAGATATCGTGGAATCTTTTCAAACCTTCTTCAACGGTCTTCCCCAGAAGTGCATGTATTTAGAAATGTGTGTTCTTCCGAGATTTTACATTTCCATCCTGGAAAGGTTGTTGGCGACGTTTGATTCAAAAACTCATCCAGTGAAAAAGGTGGAACTTTTGTGTCTTCTTGGGCACGAATACAGAAAAGCGGGAGAAAAAGAAAACTACCAACAGGTCATGATGGAGGCCGATGAAGTTCATACGAAGAATCATGCTGAGTTTGAAACCAATGCTTTATCGCACGTCTACTTTCGCAACAGTTATGTTCGCTTTCTCTCTGACAAAAAGGACCGCAACGAACGCGAGAGCATAGAAGAAGAAACTGAAGCTGTATTGCAAGTCTCCCGTGATAAGTGAGGTGAACACCCGGAAAGAGCAGCAACTCGTCTATTTGCAGGAATATTTGAAAAGCGCCGCAAAAAATGGGATGAAGCGAAACACTGAAGTTGAGTGAGGCGTTGAAACTCTTTAAAACGTGCCTTGGTAAACACTTTATGACCGCTCAATGTTACAAAAACATTGCAGACCTCTACTTTTTTCATCAGCAATCGGAGGGCAAAACGGGGTTGGACATATGCTTTGAGCATTATGCAGAGTCCATTAGAATCCTTGTGGATCTCGGAATGATTGAAAGCAAAGAAAGTATCCTGACTGTAAAGAACTTTGGCCTATGTCACATGAGGAAAGGCAACTTTAACGAAGCAATGAGCTTTCTGACGAAGTCAAAAAAGGCTGCGGAGAAAGAATTCGAATCGGACCACAAGTGGAAAGTCCAGATTACGACTGCACTGGCCAAGTTGCATGACAAAATGGGAAATCTTGACCAGGCAAAAGCTGTAATGCACGAAGGACTTTTGATGGGCAAAAGGCTAAATCAACCAATAGATGTGATGGGTGACAAGGGCGAGATACGAGAATTCATAAATCGTTATTCAGAGATGTTCCCGGAGAGTGAATTTCCAAGTAGGTAACAGTTTTTAGAGCTTTGAAATCACTGTTACTCTAGGTGCTCTATATAGGTACAACATAGTGGTTTGCCTAGTCTGAACTCCAGTATTCTTTAAAGGGAACCTCCACTCTGACAAAAAGTTCACGTCAAATCACACGAAATAATTTTAGGAATCAAATTTTTTTGAAGTTTTAACTGACAAAGCGCGTTTACTTTAAATACATGAATTATAGAATCGTTTATTTTTGTTTTCAAAATTCCCGGGCGTCGCCATCTTGAAAAATTGTGACGTGAAATGGTTGCCCATTTGTTATTAGACAAAAGCTCTTTGTGTTAGAAGAATAGAGCATCCAAGACACGTGACAATTATTCATGATGGTGGCGCCCAGGAAATTTGAAAACAAAAATACGCGATTCTGAAATTTGTTTTTCTCCACTTTAGACAATCTTCTGCAAAAAAAAACACTAAAACTAGCGTTATTGCAAATACTATAACCTGCGGTTTAAAGTAAATTCTTTGGTAGGAGTGGAGGTTCCCTTTAAAAGACGGTTTGTTGATTTTCCCTTAAGTTTGAAAAGTTTTCCGTAAGTCTGCGTTTCGAGGGATTGCAATGTGAAAGGAGAGCATACAGCTGTTTCAAGAAAGGTTGTCCAACTACATTGTAAAAGCGTACGCGACAATTTCGAAAGTTACTATGGATAACGGTGGCCATCAGTTGCTTGATTGTAACTAAACGCATTTCATTATGAGAAAAGGAAATAGCACAAACAGGTGTATTTATGCTTTTCGATCCTGAAACACTGTTAACCTCAATCAAGGAACACGAAACTATCACTACCCGAAATATGTCAATGTAAATGTATATCTCACTCACCCACCCAACCCATGCATGAAATGTGAGATGAACTAGAGATAGACCACCACACCGGGAACTACGTGCCCTACACTTTTCGATAAGTGTGTGGGTTTTTTAATGTCCCCTGCTAACCATGTAACAGTGAAGATGCAGGAGACGGCCGGGGCCTACGGTTTATAGTCCTTATCCGAGAAGACTTGAATGTCTAACCATTTGCAGATATAATTACAAAGGCAGCACATTCTCTTCAGTTATTTTAAGACCCTTAGTGTTGGTCCGGTCTGGGGCTCGAACATTCGACCTCCCACACAGCAGACTGGCGCTCTACCAACTGAATTAAACCATGCGGCATTGTCGTGTGCGCTTTTACGTTTGTGTGAGACAACCTTTGTCGAAACAGCTGTATATAGCAGTGTTACTGCAGGCCGAGGTATATTAATATTATTGTGATTGCTATATGCACTCGTGTTCTTTTACTTTCTTTTCAGGGTATTTGCGTGGTTCAGATGGTCGATCTAGCACAGGTGAGCAATAAATAATGGTGACTGGCCAGGCCCCCAAGAACCACTTCACCCTTAGATATAGAATAGATCATAGATGTCAATTTAGTTTTTGGCAGCTAGTTCCTGTCTATTTATAATTTCGCTCGACCGTTTACTTTCTGTTCATTTCTTGGCCTCTGGATAAAGCCCTAACAACGAATGCTACCAGTACTCCCTCGAAGAGAATGCGTCTTTTTGACGGTCTTGCCGCTGGTTTTCATTTTCCACTCATGCCCTCGTGGTAATCAGGATTTTCTTAAAATTCCATTTTTACTAGAAGCAGTCGACGCCATGACTGAGCCTGTTAATTTATCGGAAGGAAAAATGCTATAGCTGAAAGCTCGCACCAAAATGTTGCCCTAGGATGCAAATTATGACTACGAAAACAACGACGCTTTACATTCACGTCTTTTTAAATGGTGCGATTTTTCCACAAATTTGATATGATATTGTTCCATATACTTTCGATTTCTACCTGTCAATTTTTTCCCAACTAGCTCCAACTATTACTTTAATAAACTATGATTCCAGCTACAGCAAAATGTAACGTGAGCGATGAATAACGCGCGTGATTAGCACGAGTACAGGCATAAAAGGGATAGGATTGGCCCATCATTTCTCTTTTGCGAGCAGGGTGACCTAACTTAATTTATTGAATTTTTAGAAATACTGCTTGGTACAGAACATTCGGGGAAAGTTTCGAAAAGTTTATCTGAAACTTTTACTTCTGAGGAATCACCTTGATGAAAGCCACAGAGGGCACTAAATTTGTTTACAAGGCTTAAACTGCAATTAAACTAATGACGGTATTTCATCGAGAAATAAAATCCACAGTCGGTTAATTCTTATTTAGAGCGGTATTCGATTGAGTGTTGCAACACCAAAAGCAAACAAATTACTTACGAATTTGACTCAGTCAATCTTAAACCTATGTAAAACCGCAACCAAAAAACCAAAATTATAGTAATTACCAAATTACTTTCCATGCAAACTCAACTGAAAACCGCTTTATGTGGATCAGAGGAACCCGATGTTACGGTCATCTCGTTATTACGGCCGCTCTATTTTGTCCCGCCGAAACACTCATACATTTCCTTACAGGAAAACCTCATTATATGGCGACCCCGTCAATAATGCCGACGGCCACATGCCAAGAACCTAAACCTGTACAAAACTTTATCATTTGAACTCATTTATACGGCCACTCAAACTAGTTGTGTTCATCTTTCCATTGTTAATATTTTATTCATTGATTCAAATTTCAATTCAGTAAAATTATATCTGTATTCCGGAGAGAAGAGTCATCTAGAAGCGCAATTGTGATCATGTGTGACGATTTGGTCACTCAACTTGGAGCAGTGATGAGATTGACCCTACCCCGTTAATACGGGCACCCCGTTAATACGGCACCCCGTTAATACGGGCACCCCGGTCACAAATCTGGCGGCCGAATTTTCATGGCCTGTCCATGGCCGTATTATTCGGTTTTTACTGTAACTGAAAAAAAAACATTCACTCTTACAATAAGACAGGCCAAAGCAAAAACATTGCTTGAAACGTATGAACAATTGAAAGGCTTCAAGCTACCCTGAGTATATAAGATATCTGGGCCAGTACTGGGAAGAGTTCACCCGCACTGGCCAATGTTAGTCGTCATTCCATTTTAATTTTATCGCAGAACCATTAGACAATGCAGATGGTGTCCCTGACACGGAAGATCGAAGTTTGTTCCTAAATATCTTACGCGCGGTAAGAATGTTGTCGAAATAAAAGGTGACATTTTCCATTACTATAAGAAAAACTTTTAAAGATCCCAATTTGCACTCGGGAGAAGTAAGACTAAACCCATTGTTAGGCAATGACGGCGAAAAAATTCTAGTCTCTCGAATTTGCGATCATGATATCAGAAATAAGCTTTGCTTAGTTGAGCTATGTGGCGGGATTCCTTTGGCACTTGTCACTGTTGGGTCACTGCTTTCAGACTACACTGAAGAAAGCCTCACTAGTAAAGCACCTCAAGAAGCAACCTTTGAATCTTCTGAAAGGCGATGAAACATCAGTGAAAAATGCAATCAAGATCTCATTTGACCTTCTGACTCACGCTGAGCATAAAGAAGCTTTCGTTCTCTTGTCTGTGTTACTGGGTCTATTTCAATCAGATGCTGCTGAGGCTGTTATAGAAGCATGCTCGATCCCTGGAACTCTCCCTGTAAAATTTCAGACATGAACATCGACATTTAACGCATTCATGAAGATTACGTAACAACAATTTTTACCTCAATGTTACTGAATGGCTAGCTTGTCCTGGTGGCACCAAATTTTCGAAACCGATAGAAGAAATGCCAAAAGAAGAACTGAATGTTTTTCTGAAGAGATTTTGCACGTCTGCGAGGAATAAAAATGGCACACTGTCAGTTTACAAAAGTTCATCCATGAAATCCATCTGAGTCGCCATTGATTGTTTCCTTCGCTCGCTGCCGCTCAACAAATCATTTTCCACTATCTCTGGCCCCGCTTTTACTGAGGCAAATAAAGCATTAAAGCATTTGCAAAAGACTTGAGAAAACAGGCAACATTGCCGGCCTAATTCTAGAGCCTATAAGAAACGGTCAGAAACCAATTCAGTTTCCAATGAACAAATGAAGAAACTGTCGACAGCGGTGAGCTCGGACGGGCAGAGAGCAAAAATGCCGCAAAAGTACAGAGGACGACCTAGTTTTACCTCAGTCTCTTTTTTGGCCGTTAAGGACGAGAGATCCAACGCCAGCTAACGCCAACAATTCTGTCCTTGCGAAAAATCCATCAAGGAGTTGAGTATTTTGATGAGGTGAACCGAAGCGTCGGCTCGAATCTTTACCAGCCACGAAAAATCATCGGATCTCGGAGATTCTGAAGATGAATCCGATGCTAAGATATTTTCTGTCCCTGACCTGGAAACTGGCCAGTAATCATCTCCACATACCTAGCTCGAACTGATGCGAAGGCAGCCACAGCTAGGGAACACTCACTAGATAGAGTTCTTGTCGATCGAGAATAATTTTGACACAACGTCTGTCACATGGCGATCAAAGTTTTTCGCAGTACTTTTACAACTGTTATGTGCAAGTGCAGAAGTAAAACTCTTCTCGATGACTCAAACTTGAACGCTTTTCAAGCTTTCTGACCAAAGTTGAATATCCTTCGTTTGGTAGACGTTCCTTAAATTATAG